>JARFXV010001663.1:0-95308 GCA_031761425.1 Cosmopolites sordidus
ATAATAGTCGCCCTACAGTTAGAAGCTCTGCCCAACCAGAATCGTCCCAGATCGACAAATTAATTTTCAAACAATTTTCTATCAGTTACGCGAAACAGGTTTGTTTTATTACAACCATCCTGATGGACGACAGAAACATATAACGGTAGGACAAAAAGAGGACATTTTGGTTAGTATCACATTTGGTAACACATTTATTGACTAAATCCTCTTATTTTAATCTCTACTATTTCCAGTTGCTCTATGGTGGATAAGTTATGGTACACTCAGTACATGTATACTCAATACATGTACACTCAGTACATTTATATTTGGCCAGACAGATGTTGTTCTGCCCTTTCCAGTTGTGGCGCGATGAGTTTATAAATATAGAATTTATTAATAATTTAACTACAGCGCCACCTATCGGATTCTAGCATACCTATGAACCATCGTCTTGACAAAACAAATCTTCAATCTGTCAAGTCGTTCGGAAATTACACGATCGCTAACAGACGCATCAACGATATATATATATATATATATATATATATATATATATATATATATATATATATATATATATATATATATATATATATATATATATATGGAGCCATGGAGCGTTTCACCAGACAACAACGTGCTTCTGTGTTCGAGCGTATTATCAAAACAATTCGCTGATTACGGCTCGTCGTCTTTATAGGGCTGAGTAAAATTTACTCGAATTAAACGATACATCAAGTGTTATTTTAACAAAGAAATGGATAATAATGGAGATAATGGGAAAGTTTGAAACTACAGGGTCAACTTACCGTAGTAAGTTGACTTACCGTCTATGGGTCGCCCAAGGTCAAGCAGAGGTGCAAACAACATTGAACGTGTGTGTGAATTGGTTAGACTTTTCAGGAGAAAAAAATCGAGACAATTACAAATGGAAGTCGGAAAATTCGGACAAACTGCAAAAATCATAATTGTTGTATGCACTCTCGATCATGGAAATAACTCAATTGAATGTTTTCAATAAAAAAAAACCTGGAAGATCTGAAAAAAAATTGGAAAAACGCATTCCAGTCTAAATTAAAATAAAATTACATTTGTTTTTTACTTTTGTGTTGTTTCGCAATCTGTCCAACAAATATAGTTATTTTATTTCTATTCCAATTTATTTTGCTACGTACGGAAATGTCGTTTGACATCCATCAAGTCAATCGGTTACATAGTGACCAAAAATTGATTCAGTTGTTTATTTTCAGTTGAATTGTGATTCTGGCTTTTGTGTGCCTAGGCTGAGATCGCACCACTCAGGAGGTTAATAAAGAGTATGTTAAAAACAGATTGTCGCTATGTAGGGAACAAAAAAGTTTAGTACCGAACAAATGGGACATCATAAAAACAAAAACTGTGGAACGTCATATACTTATGGATGGTAGTGTACAGCATTTATTTGGAACACAAAACAAAATAATAAAGTCCGGACAGCAATTTATTCATTTATATCAGTGATGTATTTTCCAATAAAAATTATCGATATGCAAAACTAGATTAGATAATGATTCTGCCTTTCGAAGGTTTTACCTTAATGTAATATTACCCTTTTTACCATATTTATTGAACAATTTTCAGAATGTAAATACTGTCATATTTACAGGTTTTTTTTTTCTGATTGTTTGACTGTCGCAAGTAAATAAGGCTATGCGATAAAATTAGAACGAAAACACCATGTTTTGCGTTTGCAAACGATGTTTAGGCGTTTTAACTTTAACATGCCCCCCCCAGAAGAATTTAATTCAAAAAAATGCTACAAAAGGAAAAAAATGCAAAACTGTGACAAATGTTATTTGTGTGTAACTGTGACAAAAGTTATTCCATTTATATTTGATACAAAAAAACTCTTGGTTTGTGTTGGCTTCTACTTAATGGAAATTCGAATTTATTATACACTAGAAAGCTGACAGACATTGGTCCTGTCCAAATTTCAATAAATGTGTTTGTGATCGTTTTGTGAATTAGTGAAAATCTATTGGAAATGACTGCTGACCGATGATGTCTCATTCGATGCATATCATATCGGTTTGCATTTTCTCTTTCTTCTTGTGTACGTGCTGATCGTGTTTGTGATAATCTTTCGCTCTTTGCGTTTTTCTGCAGCACGATTAGATCGAAAATCCGCTTGGTTTGTAGCATTGCGAGTTCTGCGACCTAAATTGCTCCGTCTTATTGGCAGCATTGCAATGCGATTAAATTGTGTCAATTCAATTCAATTGTGTCGATTGCGACACATTGTGCAATGCGAAGAATCATAATTCAACTGAAAATTGACGATTGATTTAGTTTATTGTTACTGTATAACCGTTTGTTACTTCAAAATTCACAGTATTTCATAAGTAAATCTGTATATTTGTTTGAGATAAAACGACGAAACTTAATTCATTTCATAAAACAATTGCGATGAAGTTACAACAGAATCGTAATTCAACTGAAAATAACCAACTGAATCACTTTTTGGTCACTATGTAACCGATTGGTTTGATAGCTGTCAAACGACATTTTCGCAAGAAACGAAATAAATTGGAATAGGAATAAAACAACTATATTTGTTGGTCAGATCGCGAAACAGCACAAAAGTAAAAACAAATGTAATTTTATTTTAATTTAGTCTAGAATGCGTTTTTCCAAATTTTTCTCTAGATCTTCCAGATTTTTTTTTCAATTGAAAACATTCAATTGAGTTATTTCCACCCCGGGAGCAGAATGAACAAAACAAAAAAGAATCAACCAAATATGGCATTCCTATCGTTAGTTAAGATCGAGAGTGCATAAAAAATTTTGATTTTTGCAGTTTGTCCGAATTTTCCGACTTCCCTTTGTAATTGTCTCGATTTTTTTTTCCTGAAAACTTTTCCAAGACCATAACGAACAAAACAAAAAAGAATTACGCATATCCATTGTTCGAATCGTAAATTATGGACTTGAGTTCATACAAAAATCCAATAGAAAAGCACTTTCAGTTTTTCCAGAATTTTCCAATTTTCCGGGCAATTTTTCCAATTTTTCTTTCCCTTAAAACCTTATTCGGACTATTACGAACATAAAAAAAAGCCAAATCGGTCCAGCCGTTCTCAAGTGATGCTCTTACCAACGAACAGCATTTAATTTTTATTTATATAGAGTAGCTGTACCTGGCCACGCATTCCTGTAGCTCAGTCTGGTTAAATAATTAAATCAAAATGAAAATAAATCGAAATCTATAAAAAATCAATTTAACAATAGAATCGGAAATATTGAAAAATGCTAAGTGACAGCAGCTGTCAAGAACAACAATCTCCGGCATGAGCAATTTTTAGTATTACGTGTGTTGCTGTTACGTTCAACAGATGACGCTTCCATGGACATCCAACAGATGACTCTAATGAAAAAAAAAACATGTTTTTAACATGTTAAACACACGCGTGTATAAGGGGAGATTTGGAGATTTAAGATTTTGAACAAACGAACATTTACATTTTATTTATATAAATAAATAAAGCGATATAAAAAAATAAAGTTGGAAATTTTGACAAAGAAGTTTTTCTATAAACATTTAATACAAAAAACTTACTAATGAGTAGGTATATCACGTTTATTATCATAATATGTAACTCTGCGAGGCACGTTGTATACATGTCTTGAGTACGTTTGACATTGCTGACGACTGAGGCAATTGCTCAAAGTTGGATTAATGCTATCCCAAACATGACAGTCCATAAATCTGGGAAACTTTGCGGCCAGTCGAATGGTTATCGGAGAAAATTTACTTATTCCAGGTCCCATTCAATTCTAGCTCGGTAGCATTCTAAGCGACACAGCTTGTGATAGGTTTGTGATTAGCAAAGGGACGATAAGCACATATCCCTATTGAAAATAAATGTTGATACATACGTATTTTGTGTATACGTTCATGCCAATTTCGTACAGCAAGAAGTCTAAGATATCGTTAACAAAAGTAAGTGAAAGTGAATCTGTTTTTTATTCATTGTATTTTTTATTTATTGCTTTGATTCAAATATGTATACTGGTTGTTTTTTTTTGTTCCCTGGTATAAACATTCGGTAAATTCAGTTGATGCTGTAAGGAAAAGTTTTGACCTGTTTTACGAATATAAAACATTAACATATTGCTTGTTATAAACAAATCGATATTTTAATAAAGAAGTCTCGCCACTTTAATTTGTAAATAGCACACTTATCTCCAGTCACTTTATGAATATATATGAATACCACTAGATTATTAATGAGATTTTTGGCGGATTATTACTATGAAAAATTATAAATAATTTTCAGATACAAATATAACCTATCAGGTGTATTTTTGTCCAAATTATAAAAACATTGCCATCCATTGATAAAAATTTAAGTAATATAACACATTCTATATTTTAGTTAAATATATTCATAACAGGTCTTTTAAATTGAGAGGTTTTTTTTTTAATTCTTGATTAAAACACAGATGGCGTTACGAATTTGCCTAGGTCTAGTCTCATTTCATAAATGTAATGTACGAAATGTATAAAAATGGCGTCGTACACAATACAACAATCTGTAAAAATTGTTGAATTATATAATGAAAATGAGCGTTCAGTGAAAAACGTTTCTAGAAAATTTCGTGATATTTACTATTTACTAGATAAAAGATTAATATATAGTCGCAGTGGTCGTTCACAAGAGCACATTGATTTGATACGTGAAAGTGTTGCTCAGGACCCAGAAATTTCCATTAATCGACTTTCACAACAATTTGAACTCCACAAGATGGCGTATTTTACGAAAGAATTTAGCTCTGAAAGCACATAAGGTTCAAATAACACAGGGACTAAAACTACTGGATTCATGAGAAACCTTTACATCCTAAACGAGTCACCGTTTGGTGTGTATTATGGTCAGGAGGTGTAATTGAGCAGTACCTGGAGTGATATTGGTAC
This sequence comes from Cosmopolites sordidus, assembly GCA_031761425.1. Taxonomy (NCBI): domain Eukaryota; kingdom Metazoa; phylum Arthropoda; class Insecta; order Coleoptera; family Curculionidae; genus Cosmopolites; species Cosmopolites sordidus. The sequence continues at coordinate 4,940 of JARFXV010001663.1, forward strand.
CCGGGGTGACATTGGCACCGAGCCTTGGGAGCGAATCGCGGGTGTGGGAAAGGAATGCGCAGGCGCTAACCTGTCTGTGCGTGATTGAGTTTTGTTAAGAGAGTTGTGTCTTGCGTTACGATGCCTCGTAAATACGTTAGTGCATTAGGCGCGTGTAATTATTGCAATTATAGTGACGATGACCTGAAAAAAGCACTAGAAGATATTAAAAAGGGCATCTCCCAAGTCAAAGGCAGTAAAAAGTTGAAAATAACCCGTGGCACTATTCAAAATAAATTAAGTGACACACACAATAAAGAACTTGGTGGTCCTTTCGCATTAAATCCCGAAGAAGAAACTTTGATTGCGAACACTTTATAACAAGTTGCAATATGAGGCTTCCCTATTGAGCCTCTAGATTTGGGTATAATAATGCAAACATATATGGATAAACAAGGTAGGATTATTAAAAAAAAAAAAAAAAATTACCAGAACCCGATTATATCGTGAATTTCATGCGTCGGAATAATCTCTCTATCAGAACAGGATCTAACATCAAAAGCAAATGACAGAACTTCCTCGTCTCACGCACTTGTTTTGGATTCATCTCTCATTGATCTCTTATGAGAAAATCGATGTGTGACGAGTGAACGAAGTCGTAAGCGTGGTAAAAAAAATTAGGCCAAGTCAATACAACACGATACAACTGTCTGACGAAACTAAACCTTCTCAATCAAAGAAGAAAAAAGAAGATGATGACGTATGGTCTATTTGTAAAACAAAATAGAGCACATATAAGAGATTAGACTGGTTACAGTGTATCACATGCAAGAAATGGGTTTGTGGTATTTGTCATAAAGGGAGTAAAGATCCATATTTTCCATGTGTATTTTGTGAAGATGATTAATTTTTTTTTTCATTGAACCTGTTGTATTTAAGACTGGTTATAATAAAAATATGTTTACTATTTAATATTGTTTACTTTTACACCCATTATTTAATTAACTTGACTAAATCAAAAGAGTCGCAAATGGCATGTGAACATTCTATAAGTATATTAATAGTTGTTTCCAATATTTTGAAAAACTTAAAAAATCTGCCAATGTAATCCCAGTTTACCCATATTTCTTTCATAATGCCTTCCGGTGAAGCTGTAACTGTGATCGGTATTTCATATCGTGAGATTACTGCATTTTTATGGGCTGAATTGAACAATATTGATCTGAAGGATATATGGTTCCAACAGGATGGTGCTACACCTCACTCTGCTAATGAAACAATTGATTTATTGAGAGAAAACCGGCCACCAAGATCACGTGATTTGACATCGTTCGACTATTTCCTCTGAGCTTACGCGAAAAGCCAGGTCATATATATATATATATATATATATATATATATATATATATATATATATATATATATATATATATATCATATATATATATATATATATATATATATATATATATATATATATATATATATATATATATATATATATATCATATATATATATATATATATATATATATATATATATATATATATATATATATATATATATATATATATATATATATATATCATATATTTTATATATATATATATATATATCATATATTTTTTGTATTAACTACAGTTTTATTAATGAAATTTTTCTCTGTATGTGTATTAATGTGTTTTGTATTTGTTCCATGTTTTTCAATAATTAAATTTTTAAATTTCTTAACGTGAGTATTTTTTTGGATATTGAAGTGATATATGTAACTGGAATAGACACTATTATAAATGTAATTAAAATCTACTTCATTTACTTTTTCGTATATTTGTTGTAATGTATTATCAATGTGAGTCTTTAATTGTTGTTTAGTGCATATCTGATCTCTTAAAAGTGCTTAAGTAGCCCTATGTAAAATATATATGCTTCTGTTTATATTATATTGTATATATAAACATAGACATTTTGGTATTATGTCTCAATCTTTACATTTGTAAAGAAATGTTAAGCTGTTTTCAGAATGTTGTAGTTTAATATATTTACTTTCTAAATATCTAAATAAAAAACATATCTCAGGCTCATACCTGTAATCTACGAAATGTCTGAATGATTGTGTCGTGTTCATATATTTTTTTCTCTTTATTTGGGTTTTTCGCCACGATCTAAAACTAAAAAAATATCAAAAATATCTGTTCTTATGTAAATAAAGAATCACTGGGTAAAATAACGATGCCGTGTACTACAAAATATCGTGTACGATTTGTTGAACTTTATTACTATAATGGTGCCTCTATGATAAATGTTTTTTATATTTCGCTATTAGGCCAATTTAATATAAACGGATATGTACCTACATTAAATTGATATATACTCAGTCTATCCTTAGCCGAAAAAGATTGATGCTAAGTGATATACAAAACATTATTTATTTATAGTTTTAATAAATCAATTCAAAGGTGGAAACGATCGTAAAATTTGTTGAAGCACTTCCGGTGAGCATTTTTGGCAATGACGTCCAAAGCCGCAATAGTCAGGTGTCCGTACTCATCAACCAGAGAACTGAGTTCGTGGGGCGGATTCTCGATTTCGTTAGTCTCGAGCTACAAGGTGGTATATAATAGACACTGATTTCGGAAGAAAACCACGTTGTTTTTAGAGGGAAAAAGATATTGAGCAAAGTATCACTCTCATAAAAACATGATGGGTAATGTCTTGAAAAGGCATTTTCATGAAAATAAAGAAACGGAATAAATAAACACTTACCTTGACTTATTCAAATTCAACGGTCGTAGATATCAAAATTGTTCAACATACTCCTACCTTAAACAAATTCTTCACGTTAGTCCCTATATATATATATATATATATATATATATATATATATATATATATATATATATATATATATATATATATATATATATATATATATATGTATGTATGTATGTATGTAGTGTTAGATTTTCTTGGACTGCTTCCAATGAGACAGCAGTAGCTGAGTGTCATCACACACCCAACCCTTTGGGTTCCACAATCTTATGTGGAACACACAACAACCTGCGTCCCCGCCCAAATGAACACTTGTGTCTCCGTCCAGATGAACACACGTCTCCGCCCATATATATATATATATATATATATATATATATATATATATATATATATATATATATATATATATATATATATATATATATATATATATATATAAATGGTTGGGGGTTTATAACTTCCAACTATTGTTGTCTCATTGGAAGTAGTCCAAAGAAATAAAAAAACTGCATATATATATATATATATATATATATATATATATATATATATATATATATATATATATATATATATATATGTTTGTGCGTACTGTTTCACGGATGGAAAAACATGTATTGGGTTTTTTCCGGGAGTACATCCGGTTGTCGGGTTGGTCCCTGTCGGGAGCTTGCAGACGTTTCGCCAAAATCTCATTTGGCATCTTCGGTGCTTACTGTCGCTATATATACTTGTGGAGTTATGGAGTTAGCTGATGCTTTGGATGAAGCTTACAAAGTGGTGATTGTGTGCGTATATCGTTGGGGAGATGGTTCTTATGAGGGTTTTTTGGATGTCATTGAGCGGGTCCTCGAGTATCTGCATATACATTACTCTAAATATGGTATCATTGTTGCGAGGGATTTTAATTTAATTTTTTTTTGATAAGCATAACTGTCATGTAAATAAATTCTCAGATATATTTTATAGCTATAATTCGTGTCAATCATATTTTTGAAGCAACTCGTGAATCTGCTAGTTTGATAGATAATACATTTTGTAAAACATTCTTGAGGATATCAGGTTATGTTTGGAACCTGGCACACTCTGACCATTATTCGGTCTAGGATAGGATACGGATTGATTTTTTGGGGAAACTCACCTAATATGCATAGAATATTTCAGCTTCAAAAAAGAGCAACTAAATTATGTATATAAACGAGTTTATCCAAAGAGTAAGGTTTTGTCCTATAAAAACGAAATTGCAAATGTAGATTGGTCTAGAGTAAATGATTCTAGAACAAGCAATGAAGCATTTATTACACCGGTTTTAAATTTGTTTAATGCTACGTTACTAAACACGTTACTAAACAACGTTAATAAAATATTAGAGAAGGCATTTTATAAAAGATTGATAGGATTTTTAGAAAAGTACTACATAATTAGTGATAACCAAAATGGCTTCAGAAAAGAAAAATCAATGACTAGGGCAATTTTTCAGGCAATCACGTATATATCCAATTCATTAAATGTTAAAAGAACCACGATAACAATGTGCATTGATTTGTCTAAAGCTTTTGATAGTGCTAACCATGAAGTACTGTATACCAAATGGAGTAACTATGGCATAAGAAACAATGCTTTAAAACTGATTAAATCGTATTTGAAAAATCGTACGCAACAGGTATTAATAAGGGATATTGATGGCAGGGCCTTTCTCTCAGAGAGGGTACATGTTACCAAGGATGTTCCACAAGGTTCGGTTTTGGGTCCATTGTTGTTTGTACTATATATTAATGATATCACTAATGTGTTGAGTGAACAAACAGTTATGTATGCAGATGATCTGAACCTTATATTTAGTGAGGGGAGCATTGAGGATGTACGGGCAAGTGTATGTAGGGCGTGCGAGGTTCTTGATCAGTATTTTTCTGCTCACGATCTCATTTTGAATGCATCAAAAACACAGTGCATTCTTTTTGAAAGTCGCAAAAGTAATGACCTCAATTTTGTTTACAACAACAGTATTTTATGTTACAAATGTATATATATATATATATATATATATATATATATATATATATATATATATATATATATATATATATATACATATATATATATATATATATATATATATATATATATATATATATATATATATATATATATATATATATATATATATATATATATATCCCGTGTAAGCTAACACGGGATCACCGAGGAACTATCGTAATAACATTCAATGGAATTAATGTTTGAAAACGCGACAATTTTTAACAAAGCGCATTCTGTCAATCCAATTTCAGATTCCATTTCGATTTTTCAAATTGGGGTATTCTGTCCGCAATTGTCCTAATTATGTTGGCTTCCAAGTCGTCAATAGTTGCTGGTTTATCGACATAGCCTTAACATAATTAAAATAACTCAAAGGAAATAATTTAAGTTGTTAAATCACATGTCTTTGGTGGACGTTCATCGAAATAATTTTCTCACCGAAATGTTCCCTGAACAAATGGATTATTGCATGTTCTGTACACATATGGAGCCGTCCTGTTGGAACCACATCTTCTCCGGATCAATATCATTCAAATTCGGAATTAAATAATCATTGATTATCACTCTGTAACGATCCCCATTAACGGTAACGTGCTTCCCATCTTGATTCTTAAAGAAATATGGTTCCGTGATGCCACCGGCGTACAATCCGCACCATACAGTGCATTTTTCTGAATACAACGATAATTGTTAGATCATTTGCAGATTATTTTCAGTACAAATGCGGCAATTTTGTTTACTAATGTAACCATTTAGCCAAAAATGAGCTTCGTCGCTGAACAAAATTTTGCAGCTAAATTCTGGGTCAAGCTGCAATTGATTTTGAGCCCATTCACGGAACATACGATTCAAACGATGGTCTTACGGCTTGAGTTCTTGGACAAGTCAGATCTTGTAAGGCACCTGACCAAGATCTTTACGTAAAATTAATAGTAAAGAATGCGTAGTCGAATAATAAATCCCAACTTCGACATAGCAACAACGGCGACAAATTGATAAATTTGGATCTTCACCCACACTTCCAGCAACAAGGGTGATCTTTTCTTCCGAACGCACAGTTTTTTGTCTTGTTTTTTTTGGATCTTGTATGACACTAGACCAAGCAAAATTTTTCACCTAGTCGAATAACAAACGATCTTCATCAACACTGCCTGTGGCGATATTTTCTTCGGAACGCACAGTTTTTTATCTCCCTTTTTGTCAATCAATACCATTCAAATTCGGAATTAAATAATCTACGTAGTCGAATAACAAAGTCCAACTTCCTGCAAACGGAAGGACGGGACTGCCAGCAACAGCGGCAGGATTTTCTTCGGAATGCACAAGTTTTTGTCTTGTTTTGTTTTATATCGAGCAGCGTGAAATGCGTTCGGAATATGTCGATAATTCGGCGAATATATAGTTCGGGTGTGCGAATATAAAAATGAATTTCGACAATTTGCAAGTGTTATTCTGACATTAAATCGTTCATGCTGATTAACCAGACTATCCTGAATAATTTTGACAGTAGAGGCACGCAAACTCACAGTTCGTTTGATAGTGACCCTTATCGCAAGTTCGGACACACTAAAAAAATCACCCGTTATTAAATAATTATTTAAAAATTAATTTTTTTGCGTCCGAAAAATTATTGACACATAATATTTTTTAAAAACGTAATAAACTACAGATAGTTTTCTGAAAACAATTTTATTCTACAATAAACCAATATAAATGCAAGTAATTTGAACAAAATAACTTATTTATATTTTTTTTATTAAGTATAGTAAAAAATTAATAAAAATCACTTTTATAGATAGATAGATAGATAGGTAAAGATTTATTTGTCCCAATGAAGCGTAAATTTGTAACTCCCATGTTGACATGGAACATTGTGAACATAAAATAATAAATAGAATAAACATAATAAATAATTCTTACAAAAGATAACAAAAAAAGAAAATAAACTCAAACAATCAATTAATCAATAACATTATACCACTAATAATGAATATTATTCTAATATAAAATATACAAATGTTTTATTTAGCAATATTAAATCTGTCACTATCACTAAAAAAACATTTAATAAGTAATACGCTTTTTTAACCAAATATTCCTTTAGGCTGTTATTTGCTGCAATTTTGGACTTTAACCGGAAATTTTAAGGAAAAATGTTGTACATTTTTATAATCATGAAGTTAACATTCTTCTGAATATAACTAAAATTATATCTTGATGGTAAAAGTTCGGATTTATGTCATGTCACATACTCATGTTCATTTTGAAATGATTTAAAAAGTTCTTTGTTGTTATATACAAACATAAAAGAATCATGAATATACATGCTTACCAAAGTCGAAATACTTTTTTTAACAAAGATATGCCTACAACTATCATTATAATTTAATTTGAAAATTGCTCGAATCTCGAACATCTTTTTTGAAGCTGAAATATTGTATACATATCAGGTGAGTTTCCCTAAAAAATCAATCCATATCATATCCTAGACCGAAGGAATGCGTGATAAGCCGAAATTGCTTCATCTATCCCTACATTTTTGGAAATAACTCTCAAGGCATACGAATATCTTGATATATCCAACGCAAGTTTTTCAATATGGGCCCACCAATCCAATCGGTCGATCACTAATCCAAGTAATGAGGCACATTCTGTCGTTATAAATACACTGTTGTTGTAAACAATATTGAAGTAATTTCTTTTGCGATTTAAAAAAATGCACTGTGTTTTTGATATATTCAAGAGGAGATCGTGAGCAGAAAAATACTGAGAAAAATACTGATCAAGAGCCTCGCATGCCCTACATACACTTGCCCGTATATCCTCAATGCTGCCTTCACTAAATATACGATTCAGATCATCTGCATACATAACTGTTCATTCAACACATTAGTGATATCATTAATATATAATATAAACAACAATTGACCTAAGACCGAACCAGATAAAAAAAATGGTGCAGCCGTTTTTTTACTATTAAAAAGTTGCTTAAATAGTAAAAACGATGTAATATTTTACCATCATTTTATTGGCATCAATTATTGCTTTTAATCGTATTTGCATCGAAAAAACAAAATTCTGAATTATCTCAGGTCAATTTTTTTCCACTCTGCAATCAACATATATATTTTAACAAATTTTTTTATGAAATTTGGTTTTTTCTCACTTTTAACCCTAACAAATACCATAAACGTTCAATTAGATTTACATATGGAAACTGAGGGGGTGAGTTTAACTTTCCTCGATTGAAATTCCGTATTCGGTTCGCCGCAAACAAATTTCAGTCCATCTGAACCAAAAATATTAACTTATTCTCATCTATTAATTATAATTTTTCAAAAGTCTATTCGTTTATTTAAGTGATATTCTGCAAACGCAATCTTTTTCTTGCGGTTAAATTCACTAACAAAAGGTTTTGTCTCTACGCTCCACCGTAATAATTGAATGAAAACATGTATAACGTTTTTTGTAGTTTGAAAATTGAATTGAGTATAAGATGTTGAAGCCATCTCTTCTGCTATGTCAGGAGCTAAAACGGATATTTTTCAACTAACCCTTTCAGTGAAAAACAGAGGTCATCCCGGCCTTGGTTTGTTGAGCCCAGAACTAGTTTATTTACATTTTTTGTTATATTCCTAACCGATCTAAAACTATCAAACTCATCTGCTGATCTATCACCACATTTACAATATCTCAATCATTTGCGATATAATTTAAGAACTTGGTTACTAAAGTGCACACAATGTTCTTCAGTGTTTTCCATTTTTAAATACCCGAACAGGCATGGAAGTACATGAAGACTAATAAAACTGTGCTTTAATCCAGTCTTGTTTATTAATGCATACTAAAACAAAACAAACCTTGTAAACAAATCACAGCTGTGTCAATACTTGTTGACCCTTAATTTTGAAGTTCTCCTTCATCTCAGTTTTACTATCTGAAAATGCTTGGGAATTGAGGAAAAAAAGTAGACTGTGTCAATCGTTTATAAAAAATATATCGACATATTAATATCTTGGGATTTCATTCGAAAACAATGAAAAAGTCACTTGAAATGTCGATAATATGCATTAAACATAATTCTTAAAACAATATTGTCTACCAAAAGAAACAGCCAGACATTTAGAAATTCAAAAAAATTGACAAACATTTGAAATATTAAACATAACTATATCTGTTTAATTATTGCTAAGCTGTTAAAGTAATACAGACTACGTGAAGTAGATGTTTCTGTAATGGACAGTACCCGGCCGAAACGGAGAGTAAAAACACGAAATATATAGTATTTAACTACCCCAAGTATATCATTTCAGTTGATGTCATGCCTTTGTGGACGTTAGAATATCATATCTTTTGCGTATGACTATAGACTCGGAGGCATTTTCATTGTCAGGCGTTATGCAGGCCTTCCAACCCGCAACGCCATGTTTTTTCCTTCAATTTAGCCTGAATTATTGGTATATCTATGTTTCTCAAAACTGTATTAAGTTTACCAGCAGCTGTCCCAGTTATTCGAATTCTTCTCGTTAATTATGTTGTTTGGTTTTATTATCCTAGTCGAATGGCAAAGAATTGTCCAAAATGACTGTCAGAAGTTTAAAATAAAAAACAATGATAAGTACAAGTGATAATCCGATAATTTTTGTCCCCCTCGACTTTGTCTGGTGGAATACATTCTGGAGACACAATTTTCGATTACTCTTTAACATATATCGGGTGGTGTATTTTCAATAGTAATCTGGATGTTTCGTTTAAACTCAAGAATTGTTCGGGGTTTATTTTTGTAAACCAGAGATTAATATAACGTCACAAAAATAATCCAAGGGCATGAGATTGCATAATCTTGGTGGCCAGTTGGCATTACCATTTCGCGAAATAACGCTCCCAGGGAACTTTTCTTGCAATGAATGAATTGTCTGACGAAATATGTGACAAACTGCACCGTCTTATTGAAAGAAAACATTGTTTACCATTGACATTACCACGATTTCTATAATCGTCTTCAAAAAAGTAAGGTCCGATGACCCTTTCATCCCAAAAACTGCACCAAACAGTGACTTTCTGGAGATGAAGAAGAATTTTCTGAATCATTTGAGGATTTTCATAGGTTTCAGAGGTTTGCCATCGTTACCCATTAACCAGATGTGTCCTCCATAGAATAAGATTATTTTTCTCCCAAAGTGGGAGTCTCCTTCAAACTGCTCTAGAGACCAATTCGAAAATGTTCGACTCAGATGACGCACATAATGCCATCGCGTGAGTAGTGTACACATGTTATGATTTAAAGCTAATTATTGCACGGAAACCTTACCATTGTCTATTACACCAATTAAAACATTCAACGAATTTTCGTCATTAGTTTTTGTTTTTTGCCTTCCTAATTTTGGACGACTTTAAGTGATATTTTAATTCGAGTGTATGTTGCTATGGCGTTTTCTGTCAGCGTATCTAACAATTATTAGTATTTCAATTATTTTTCTTTCACTTAAATACATATTAATTCCATATAAAAATTGAAATTCACAAATTGACGTTAACACTCGTCAAATGCAACCAAATACTTCATCTGTCATCCATAGTTTCAGAGTCCACTAAATGAAAAATATATTTACCATAAAACAGGCCGAAACACTTTTTAGCTGTTTTATTAAATCTATTTTGAAACAAAAACCATACAATATTTACCTCGTTGAATTCAAAGAATAATGGTTTTTGCAACAATGCCAAATTCGAGTACTGTTGTCATTAAAAAAAAATCAAGTTAGCCTTGGATATCAAATATGCGGCAAGAAAAAAAATCACAATATACCTAAAAAGTGACAAACATTTTCTGATCTCAAAGCATTCTCGAAATATTTGACCGTTTCCATACATAGTAGCGACCCTGTATATCTATATATATATATATATATATATATATATATATATATATATATATATATATATATATATATATATATATATATATATATATATATATATATATATATATATATATATATATATATATATATATATATATATATATATATATATATATATCGCCTATTTTTTTCTCGCCTGGCCTTAAAGAAAGAAGTATTCCGTAAACTGGATTGGGAACAGGATGGTGTAATGAATGATGGTGATCAATGATGGTGTGATCAATGATGCAAACCTAAACCATTTTAGATTTGCAGATGATATCGTTCTCCTTTTATAAGACCCAGAGAAGCTGCAAAAACGCATACAAGAACTGCAAAGAGCTGGCGAATCATTTGGCTTGAAAATAAACCTGAAAAAAAGTCAGGTTATGTTCAATAACTTCGCTCGAGACAGAAGAATTTCAGTTTTAGGAAGGGATTTGGAGATTGTGGACAGCTTTATATATCTTGGGCAGAGGATTTCAATGGAGGGGAATACCGCCCGGAAAGTGGAACGGTGTGTTAAATGTGACTGGCAGGCATTTGGCAGGCTCAACATTATGTTTAAGAGCAGACTCCCACTTTGCCTGAAAAGAAAAGTCTTTGATCAGTGCGTTCTACTCGTTATGACATACGGAAGTGAAACCTGGACACTCACATCCCAATCAGTTCAAAAACTTCGGGTAGCACAGAGGGGAATGGAAAGATGTATGCTTGGTAATACAAGACGAGACTGAGAGTCCTGCGCATGGATCAGGGAACAAACGAAAGTCTGTGACATCATTGGAAGAGTAAAGCGATTGAAATGGAGATGGGCAGGCCATACAGCGAGGTGATGGGATGACAGATGGACCAAGGCAATCCTGGAGTGGATACCGCTTGATCGCAAATGTCAGCGAAGAAGACCGAAAGCACGATGGATTGATGACATCGTTAAGTACATTGGACCAGAGTGGTAGAGGAAAGCCCAGGACCGTGAAAGTTCGAAACATGCTGAAGAGGTCCTCATCCTGGAGTTAATCGACACTGATCGGGCTAATGATGATGATGATATATGATGATATAAATATATAAATAAAATTTTTATATATAAATACTTAATCTCTGAAATTTTTATTTCATTCTCAAACAATTAAATAAGTATTGAAAAATTGTCTAAAACAGTTCAGACTCATAATAAAAGTCGAGGGGACCACTTCATTGATACTCTATTCCATTACGTTAAAAAAAACTACATTGTCTAAAACAATTAAAGAATAATGCGCAATTATGAAGACAAAACATATATTGACATTGGTACTTACAAACCGTTTTTATAATAGTTAACACTATTTTTATATGTTATAACAATAGTCATTGCATGTTTTGTAAAACAATTATGATTCGAACAGATTCTGCAGTCCATGAAACCGTAGGGTCCTGGAATTAAGATAAGGATCTTGATTGTAACCGCCAGTTTATGTACTCCGTAATTTTTATATAAATAAAAAAATTAAAGCAACGAAATTTGTGATATATATATTATTATTATTATTATTATTATTATTATTCACGTATAGGCCCTGGTGAACCACGCGAAATACAGTTAGGGGCGTTTGTTGTTGTTAGCCTTCCTTTGCGCCTATAATAATTTTATTCGCTATGAGCTCTTTTCCTTTCGTCAGACCAAGTTGTTCCAGTCTTCCTACATTTTTCTCTCTGGCCAACCTTCCAAACGTTAACCCTGTGTCTGAAACAGCCTCTATCCTGACTTTCACTTTTTGTAATATTTGCTGATCTTAGGTCCTCTTTAATTGCAACAATCCATTTCATTATTTCTACTTTAACTCTACTCCTGTTTTCATAAAATTCAACTATATGTCTAGTTAACCTACTCGGATTCATCCGTTGTATGTGTCCGTAAAACATAAGTCTTCTTTTTCTCATATCGCTATGTATATCTGTGTATTGTTTGATTTCTTGGTTTTCTCGAAGTCGGTATGTTGTGCTATTTATTTATTTGGTGCCTAAGATTTTTCTTATGATTTTGCTTTCCTTCTTTTCAATGTCATCAATGTCTCTCTTTCTATCCAAAATGAGCGTTTCTGCCCCATATAGACGTTCTGTCTTAATAACTGTATTGTAATGTCTCAGTTTTGTGTTTTAATAAATATATATATATATATATATATATATATATATATATATATATATATATATATATATATATATATATACAGTGTATATATATATATAGTGTATTTAAGATGAAGACACCCCCATATTTTCCCTATTTAAAGAAATACAGATTTGAATGTTTCTCATTATCAAATCAAAAAGTAAACTTAATGAAACTAAACTAAAAACAAAAAAAAATGTGTATAGACCGAAATAATGAAAAATTTAAAAATGCGAATTTTGCCTTAAAACTCGGTATGTATGGTTAAAATAAAATTCCGAACCATTTTTTCTAATAACTCATTTTAAACATCTTTAATGCGAAGCAAAATATGGAGAATTGACAATGTTTGTGAATTCGTAGTAAGCTGAGTTTAAACCTCAGATTTCAGTTGAGTATCTTAAAAAATGTAACCCATCAACCTGTATGACTATGCAAGAATTCAAATCTGTATTCCTTCAATTAGCGAAAATATGGGAGTATCTTCATCTCAAATGCGACACACTATCGGAAAGGCTTCGGCGGTCGGTAATATTAGAATTACGACTACAAACAGTGTCTCATTGTGACGGCTCCATTTCTCTGGCCTCCACTGTATTTTCCATTCAGTTCGATTCTACATGCACATAATAATAATTTCTTGTTGAGAACCGTGCCATATTTCACTGTTTGAAAACAATGGCATTAATATATACCCAGTTAAAATCATATTCTAGCTTGCACAGAATCGGTACCATTAAATATGGCATTCAGTTCCTTATTAGGAGTTGGACATCTACCAAATAAATAGTTTGCAGGTGCAGGTTTCATTGTCTTACATTTTATTTTTATAGTGCATTATAAGTCATTTGCTTTGTGTCATAATATTAAATAAATATTTATTGTTTTTAATCAATTTTTATATTTAAATAATATTTATTTTAGTTTAACTTTAAACTTTTAGATACAAACTGAGTCAAATTTTAGACTAATTAATAATATTTATGGTGTATCTTTAAAATAAATTAATAATGATAACCATTCTAACAATACAATTTATTTTTAGTTTGCAGGATTCTCATCGGACTCTTTCGCTGAAAGAATAATGGATTGCGAGGCCCGTGTTCTCGTAACAGCTGATGGAGTATGGAGGGGTGAAAAACTTCTTCAGCTCAAGTCCATTTGCGACCAGGCCATGGCGAAATGTGCCAAAGAAGGATTCAATGTACAACATTGCATCGTCGTGTCCCATCTGGAACGTGTTACTTCACCAAGCGGTACTCCAAGACGTCCCAACAGGGTATGTTTACAACTAGACTTTCAAATTTAAAGTTAACTCAACCTGCAATAACTTTCCTATACAGTGCGCGCTTATAACGTATGGAATAAACAAGCCCGTGCCTTTTCCTTGGAACCTTCAATAGTTTTTGTTTTCTTTTATAACGCTTATCAAGTACTTCTGATATAAAGTACCAAAATTACTATTTCTATCAACAATTTCGTTTTTAACGTACTTCTCAATTAATCGCTTGCCGTCGTGTAATCTCAGTTTAGGCGGTTGCTTTTGACTTTTAATAGTGAACGCCGACGCTCTTTTCTTATTTTGGCTATAGAAGCATCGAATTTCTTTGTGTTTCACCTGTGAAAATGATTTTTTTGTTTTTCAAAATATTCTCCGCGATAATCGACACACTGTTGCATACGTTTGAACCCATTTTCATAGCACTTTTTCCATTCCGATTGAAGTATCTTCAAAACATGCATTTTGAACGCACCAACCGCTTCTCTTCGCGTGGAAAATCGTTGACCATATAGTTTATTCTTCACGGACGAAAGCAAAAAGAAATCATCGGGTGCCAAATCAAGACTGTACGGCGGATAACCCATCAATTCTTTGTTTTGACCGATCAAATATTGAGTTGTTCTGTCCGATGTGTGAGAGCTCGCGTTGTCATGGTGAAGAATGATCCTGCGTCGCTGGTTGTCTTTTCTTATTTCTTCAAAGACTTCTGACAAACAAATGGTTGGGTGCCATTCAAAATTGCCCGTTCTCGATTATTTAGTGGCATTGTAGCCACATGCTATATTTATACCAAAAAAACAGGCGACTATTTGCTTCGAAGTGCTTCAAGCGCGAACAACTTTTGTTGGATTTGGCTCATTTTTAAAGTCCCATACAATCGACTGCTGTTTACTTTAGGGCTCTTACGCATATATCCAAGATTCGTCACCTGTATAAATTTGATGGACCACAATTGTATCTTGAGCATTTCTTTGCATCAATCGACACTCCAGCACTATTTTCAGTTTTCTTTTCCAACGCGAACAAATCTTTTTACGGCTAAATGTTCATGTAAAATCTTGTGTATGCTAGTCATACCAAAAATTCATAAATCTATGGTCATTTTGCTTATTCAGTTTTAATATGTAGTTTAATAATGTCACACCTTTTTAATATTATTCATATACATTTGTTTTAATAACTATTAAAACAATACCATTATATACTCTTATGACCAAAAACTTATCGATACATCCATTTGTTTTTTTTAAGCTGGTGCGACTGTCCTACTGTCCATTTGACAGAAGTTTCATTTTATTTCGGTTGTAAAGATGGAAATTATAGTTTTTTTGAAATTATTATTATTTTTTGTCGGTTATCTTTAAAATGAATATATTTATCAAGCAAAGAATTTACATTAAATTTTTCTAAAAAAAAACAATTTTCTTGTGTCAATTAAAAATGTTCAGAAAGTGTTGCGATGATGAAGTTATGTCAAAAAAATGTTTTCAAGTGGTACAAGGACTTTGATGACGACAAAGAATCAGCTGAAGATGAATCAATGAAGAATCAAGAATCTTGTATTGACTAATCGCCTATTAAATAGTAGAGATATTGTAGAGTCCCAGCCTTTTTAGTATCGCGACCCACTAAATAACCAAAAAGTTAAGTTAAAAACGTCGCGGTCCCCTTACTACAATATGTTAATTTGACGTTTATCAAAGTTTTACATCGACCGGTTAACACGGCGACGATTCGTCCTTTTTTCAGTATCGCGGTTTATTAACAATCGTTTTTATTTTTAAATGGCTTTTAAACTCTTACGACCGTGTTTGACGCTTATGAATCGTGAATGGGCCGTTACACTTATACCGAAATACCGCACACGGACCGAAATATCGAACTACAAGACTTGTATAACCCCTTGTTCTTATATTACTTTTAGTAGTTCGAACCTGTGCTCTGCACTTTTGCACGCACTTGCACCAGCGGCCGGTGCATGAGAGACGGATCATTCGTCCCGAGCGCGCTTAGGCAAGTTCGTACAATCTATGCGCTTTGATAATAAAAACAAAGCAAAGAGACGAACAGTTTCATTGATAATTACCTTTTACGAAAACAAGTACTACGATTTCTTCTCTCACCCAGTATTAAATACTACGATTTCTTCTCTCACTCAGTGTTAAATAAATTAATAATATTAAATCAAATGGAAAAATTTGTCACAAATCCCGGCTTTACAAAATAAACCATTAGAATTTTTGGAGCGTCTTGAATCACACCCGTCTTGAAAAATCAATAAATTACTTTCAACAAATCAAGCCATAATCAGACCGCAGCACTTCAAGCATTCTACTTAGTAGCGTTAAGAGTGGCCAGGGAGTCTAAGCCCCACACGATTGCGGGAAAGCTCATTTTACCGGATGCCATTGATATGGTTAATGTGGGAATAAGTCCGGAAGAACCAAAAAAGTTGAAAACTATAACACATTAATACACACAAATGATAAGACAATGATAACACAATGATACAATATCGAGACGTATTAATGAAATGGCCACTGATCAAATAATTGAAAAGGTTAAATCGAATGAATTTTTTACTATGCAGTTCGACGAATCAACAGACGTATCGGACTTGGCACAATTTTTGTGTTTTGTCCGATACGAATGTGAAGGGTCAATTAAAGAAAATATGCTATTTTGCAAATGAGTCCCTGGTTGGACAACTGGCGAAGGAATCTTTAAAGTTTTTATAGATGTAACACAAAATGGGCTTTAATAAATGCATTGCAGTATGTACTGATGGCACGAAAGCGATAACGGAGAAAACAGTGGTGTGATAGTAAAATTAAAAGACATTATGCTACATATGGAATAGACGCACTTCTTTCTTCACACAAATGCGCTTGCTACAAAAAAGATGCCAGATAATTTACAAAATGTTCTGTCAGAATCCGTAAAAATTGTTAATTTTATTAAAAGCCGACCATTGCAGACTAGATTGCTTTCCACATTATGCTAAGAAATGGTTGTCAAATACAACTCACTGTTTTCCATACTAAAGTCAGGTGGTTGTCGCAAGGAAAAGTTTTAACATTTTTTAACTTGCGAGATGAATTGAAAAATATTTTTTACAGATGAAAATAGCTAATTTTCAGAGTTTTTACAAGATTGGGAAACTTTCAAGAAGCTTGGTATTTGGATTATACGCCTTGAAAAACGCAATTTTGGTGCATTCACTTTAACTTGATATTACCAGATTATATTACCAAAAATATTGATTTAGAAAATGTTGTTATTAATCGCGTGTTGGAGAGCATGAAAATGCATATACGGGAATTAAACATTTAGTTACAGGAATATTTTCCAGATAGCAGCGATGATTTGTAGAAAAAAAAATGAATTCTCAATCCGTTTGACGAAAATGTTGTTGCAGATGCTGAATTACCTATTGAGATTCACAACCAACTTATTGAAATATCAGAATACGGAATATGGCCTAGTAACGGAAAGTTTGAAAACATTAATCCCCTTCGCTACTTCTTAGTTATGCGAAAAAAGCTTCTCGTATATGGTGGCTTTAAAAACTAAATATAGAAATCGTCTATTATCATTGAAAAATGATTTTCTTATGTGTTTGCAATGATGATCCACGTATAGAAAAACTTTTAAGTGAAAAACAAAATCAACCGTCGCATTAAATTATTATTTCAAACAACTTTGGGTGTTACTTTATTTAAATTTATTTTATTATATTTTATTACCTGGTAATATGTTTCGTATAAGGGTCTTATTTTTTGAACATATTGAAACCCCCATATTCCTGAACGCGACCCACAAGTTGAGAAACGATGTTATAGATATTACTGAAATATCACTTAGATGTTTCTTAGTGTTTTCTCGTCTTGTTTCGAAAACGTTGAATTTTTAAAAGCATCGTCGAGTTGAAGTTGCGCAACGGATGCTTTCTTTGAATGATATCATTCTAAAATGCCTAATTACTGATGAGACATGGATCTATACTTTTGATCCAGAAACAGCTCAACAGTCAAACGAATATCGTGCAAAAGGTGAACCGAAATCGAAAAAAAAATACGTCAAAGTCGGTCAAAAACCAAAGTCATGTTTTAACATTTATGTTTTCACAAAACATTTATGTTTTCTTCCATTACCATGAAAAGTTGGCATTGTCCATGAAAAGTTCCTTCCAACTGGTCAAACAACACAGTTCTATAAAGAATATTATTTGCGTTATGCATCATTTTCATAATTCAATTAAAAAAACCATCTTTTTTGTTATAAAACAATTCATCGTATAACGTAATAATTATTCATCAACTGTTTGTTAAAAATCAAAGAAATACCGTTCCCCAAGTACCATGAGCATTTTGCTGATTGTTTGACTGGGGACGGGCCCCACCCATCCATTCCATTGGAGGGCACATGTTTCGTCTCTTGATGTTCAGACTCTTCAGGATAGTAATAAAATTAAATAAAACAAATGTTTACTTTGTTATTTATCATTTAATCGGGAATACCACTATAACAAAAATGAAGACCAACTTATCAAATCCGTCAAATCTACAATCAAAGATAATAATCTAGTTATAACTAAACCGATAAAGATAATTCAATTGTTATTCTGAAAAAAAGAAAGTTACGAACAAAAATTCTAAACAAGTTAAAATCTTATCAAAGGAAGAGAAATATAAAATAGTCAATATGAATCCTACTCCTCCAAAACTCTACGGTTTAATTAAAATTCATAAAGAAAACTTCCCAATAAGATCAGTAGTTTCATACATAAATAGCGAGTTTAGATATATTAGGTATATATTAAGATATATAGGTATAGCGTTTTACTTAAATAATATCTTAATAACCTTAACAACTTAAATAAAACTTAACAAACTGGCTATACCAAAAAACGGTTTTCTAGCAACATTTGAAGTCGGCAATGAATCCCGAATATTCCAAGTAAAGATTGCCTACAATTAATAGATTTTAGAACTCTTTCACCCATGCATTAATGAAAATTATTTTCAATTTAATAACAATGGCTTCCCCACTCAGCCCTTTATTATCAGTACTAGTATTTTAAACGATACATTTGAAGCTTTTTAATGTTTTAAACGTTTGAAATATTCAAAAGCTACAAGTGTATCATTTAAAATCCTCGTATTTTCAAAATATTTCACAAGGAACCAATTGCGGAATCCATAAACATTATTTTTATTATCAGAATTGTTTGTCAAATTTGCAAAAATAATTTTTTAAAACGGATAAAACTGTTTTCGTTTATATATGTAGACCACATTTTGGAATATTATAGTGGAAATAACAGAGAAATATAAGAAACATTAAAACATTTAAATACAACCCATCCAAAAATAAAATTTACACTTGAAAAAGAAAGAAATCAAACCATTCATTTTTAGACCTTTCAATATCCAAACAAAAAAATAATAATGAACTAGAATTTAATATATATATATATATATATATATATATATATATATATATATATATATATATATATATATATATATATATATATATCATCATCATCATCATCATCATCATCAGCCCGTATCGATCCACTGCAGGATGAAGGCCTCTTCAGCATGCTTCCAACCTTCACGGTCCTGGGCTTTCCTCTGCCACTCGGGTCCAATATACTTAACGATCTCATCAGTCCATCGTGCTTTCGGTCTTCTTCGCGGACGTTTGCGATCAAGCGGTATCCACTCCAGGATTGCCTTGGTCCATCTGTCGTCCCATCGCCTCGCTATATGGCCTGCCCATCTCCATTTCAACTGTTTTACTCTTCCAATGATGTCACAGACTTTTGTTTGTTCCCTGATCCATGCGCAGGACTTTCTGTCTCGTCTTGTAATGCCAAGCATACATCTTTCCATTCCCCTCTGTGCCACCCGAAGTTTTTGAATTGATTGCGATGTGAGTGTCCAGGTTTCACTTCCGTATGTCATAACGGGTAGAACGCACTGATCGAATACTTTTCTTTTCAGGCAAAGTGGGAGTCTGCTCTTAAACACTATGTTGAGCCTACCAAATGCCTGCCAGCCACATTTAACACGCCGTTCCACCTCCCGGGCGGTATTCCCCTCCATGGAAATCCTCTGTCCAAGATATACAAAGCTGTCCACAATCTCTAAATCCCTTCCTAAAACTGAAATTCTTCTATCCTGAGCGAAGTTATTGAACATAACCTGACTCTTTTTCAGGTTTATTTTCAAGCCAAATGGTTCGCCAGCCCTTTGCAGTTCTTGTATGCGTCTTTGCAGCTCCTCTGGGTCTTGTGAAATGAGAATAATATCATCTGCAAATCTAAGATGGTTTAAGTTTGCACCATTGATCTTTACCCCATCCTGTTCCCAATCCAGTTTACGGAATACTTCTTCAAGGCCAGCCGAGAAAAGAATAGGCGATATTGCGTCACCCTGCCGTACACCTCGTTCTATATTAATTCCCACTTCAAGATCATCAAGGTGAATTGTGGCTGTAGCTCCATCATATATCGATTCTAATAGGTTTACATAGGCTCTCTCTACACCTTGGCTAAGCAGTGCATCCATTATCGCATGCTTTGAGATGGAATCAAATGCTTTTTCGTAGTCGATAAAAGCCAAGCACAGTGGCATGGTGTATTCGTTGTGCCTTTCTATGACCTGCTGTACAACCTGGATGTGATCCATTGTACTGAATCCACTTTTGAATCCTGCTTGTTCTCTTGGTTGTGAGTCATTCAGTTTTTTTAATATTCTTTTAGAAATTATCTTAGTGAAAACTTTGTACATCACTGATAGGAGGCTTATTGGACGGTAGTTCTTTAAATCTTCCTGGGCTCCTTTTTTATGTAAAAGGATCACTTCTGCATTTTTCCATAAGTCAGGTACTTTTTGTTCTTTGAGGCATTTGGAGTATAATTTTGCCAGTGTGTTATGTAACGTCCGACCACCAGCTTTTAGCATTTCGACAGTTACACTATCCTTTCCTGGAGCCTTGCCGTTCTTCATCAATTCTATAGCATTTGTTACTTCCTCCACTAGGATATCTGGTATTATATATTGTTCTTCCGTGGGTATTGCTGTCCCTGACTGGCTCTGATCTTCATATAACTGGGAATAAAACCTTCTGACAATCTCTAACATTTGGGTACGCGTCCTGCACACTGTGCCATCCTCACGCTTTAAAGCATATATTTGCGTTCTTTTGTTTCTCAGCTTCTGTTTAGCTTTGTTAATTCCTTTGTTTTCTTCCAGGGTTTTTTGCACTAGCTGCATATTGAATCGGCGCCTGTCCTCTCTGATACGTTTTCTTATAGTTTTGCAGAGCTCAGTGTACTCGACCCTGCCAAAAGGACTACCTGCATTTCTCATTGCTCGCCGTTTCTTCATTAAATCAATGGTCTCACTGGAGATTTTTGTTTGTTTGAGACATTTTTCCTCTGGTGCTATTGAAGCAGCCGTTTGAAGTACATTGTTGGCGATTTCTTCATATTGAACTGATATTTCCACCTCCCATATATATATACAAAGCCCTCACACACAGATCTAACGTTTAGAAAACAATCACTCCATTCCATTACACATAAATATGCTGCATATAAATCTATGATCGACCGGGCATTCACAATTCCGTTATCCAAAAATAATCGAAATAATAGAATTTAAAAAAATAAAAGCCATAGCGGCTTCAGTGAAAAAGAAATCAGTTATTTTAAAACCTCCCAGTCGGTCGACTTTGGTTGATATACTAATTAGTAAATTACTTTTTAATGCCAAAGTTGCAATAACTACGATGTGGGACGAACTGGCAGAAGGTTTCAGACAAGTCTTAAAGAGCACCAATCGGCTGACCTACTGAAGAAACAAATTTCTAATTATGAAAACCATTTTATAAATATCAGACATATATTTCCAGAGATAACAAATTTAAAAATTTTACATACCGTCCCAAAACGCAAAAAAACTAAACATTTTAAAAGAAATAGAAATATACAAATATATAGTAATAAAAACCAGTCTAGATCAGTCAGATCCCCCAATTTCCCTATTATTTAAAATATTATAAAAAAGATACCCTCAATAAAACTGTACATATAGGATACCATACCTTAGTTTTTAAGTCAACGAACGTTACGAAACTATAGTCACAAAGTCACAAAATAAAACAAGTGATAAATAACAAAGTAAAAATGCGTTTTATTTAATTTGATAAATGAACTATCACAAAGTAACGTACAAAGCAATCAATTAGTTGATAGTAATAAAAAAGACCCCAAGATCGACCTTCATTTTTTTATTCCTTTTTAATTTTCAATTATTTTATTATTGCAGATTCCAATGACTGAAGGTCGAGACATTTGGTGGCAAGACGTTGTTCCTCAGGCATCTACCAGCTGCTACCCTGAATGGATGCAAGCTGAAGACCCATTGTTTATGCTTTACACGAGCGGATCTACAGGGAAACCAAAGGGTGTACTACACACAACAGCTGGATATCTGCTCTATGCAGCTACCACTTTCAAATATGTGTTTGATTATAAGCCAAACGATGTCTACTGGTGCACAGCTGATATTGGCTGGATCACCGGACATTCTTATGTTGTCTATGGGCCGTTAGCTAATGCTGCAACGTCAGTAATGGTATGTAATAAAAAAATAGTTTTCTATTAATTTAGATACCCAAAGTTTACCGTCCGTAAACAGTAGAAATTACTTTAGTTTTTTACCTAAGTACCATATTATATTATATATATATATATATATATATATATATATATATATATATATATATATATATATATATATATATATATATATATATATATAGGTATACATACGATCTCAAAAAAAATCGGAGCTTTCCGGCAAATTTCCATACAAAACACCTATATACATTGACACCAACACGCTGATCCAACCAGGAAAACTTCACTACCTAACTTCAGAACTTGGCAGTCAAAAGATACTGATAACAATGCGCATACAGTGCGCCAATAAAAAATACACCATAATCAACGTACATGCTCCCATAAACGGGGACAACAAGAAAGACCCCAAGTCTACAGAGAAATTCTGGGCAACACTAGAGAAGGTAAGGGCAACGGTCCCAAACGATGACTTCAAAATTTTATTGGGCGACTTTAACGCATAAATCGGTAGAGAATAAATCCATCAGAAAACCGTAGGCAAATTCCCCTGTCACAAATTTTTCCATCAAGGATGGCAAAAGACCCATCGAACTATGCCAACAGAATAACCTAATATCCCTAAGAAAATCTACACGAAAACAGAAGACATGGAGATCGCCTATACAACAGATTGGAGAATTTCAGATAGACCACGTTGCCATCTCATACCCACAACAAAGAGAGATCCAAGATGTCCAAGTCCGAAGGGGCATGAACATTGGCTCAGACTACTACCTAATATGAATCAAAGTCAAGTTCACCCCAAGGAGAATTCATCAGAAGAAAGCGCATCTACAGAAATTCGACACGAATAGCGGCGGACATAAGAAAAAGAAGGTTCAAATTCTATGGACATATCAGCAGATTTCCACCGACAAGACTTACCAACAGAATTCTTACATACAGACAAGGAGTCAAGTCAACGGTACCATAGATCACACAAGTCAGAGCTGATCTGGGAAAGGCACAAATAGGCCCGACAGAGATTGAGGATAGAAGAACGTACAGGAACAAAATACATATGTGAAACGTTGTATCAGAGAGCAAAGTTTCGGGAAGATCGAGGACAAGATGGACGGAGGAGGGAAAGAGAATCCACGGAGAACGGATGAGAGAGGTGTGGAAAATCAGAAGGAACACTCGAAAATGAGTTAGAATGCTTTGCGTGATCCAACCGAGTTTTTATATATATATATATATATATATATATATATATATATATATATATATATATATATATATATATATATATATATATATATATATATTATATATATTCGTTCGTATTAGAGTTGTTTTTTGTTTCGCCAGAAAAATGTTAAGTGTAACAATAGAGCAACGAATTGTTGTGAAATTTCACTTGAAACTGAGAAACATCGCTACTGTAATGTATAATTTATTGAAAGAAGTGTATGACAATGAATCTTTATCGCGTGCACGTGTTTTTGGGTAGTTTAAGCTTTTTCAAAATGGCCAAGAAAACGTTGAAGATGATCCACGCCCGGGTCGCCCTTCCACGTCAAAAACGGATGACAATATCGAAAAAATCGGTAATCTGGTTCGATCTAACCGTCGGTTAAATATTCGTGTGATTGCTGAAACTGTAGGAATTGACAAAGAATGCGTACTGAAAATTTTACATAACAATTTCAACATGCAAAAAGTCTGCCAAAATGGTGTCTAAAATTTTCACGTTTGAACAACACACAGAACCTCACAAAAATGTTTGAATGCCATTGAAAATGACCCAAACTTATTGGAAAGGGGTTCCTGAAGGTCAAATTATTAATCAACATTACTACCTTCATATTCTTGCTGAACTCCATAAAAGAAAAAGAAAAAAACGACCCGAATTGGGGAAGTCATGGGTTCTCCACCAAGACAATGCGCCTGCTCATTCTGCATTGTCTGTCAAGAGGTTTCTAGCCAAGTACAACATCCCGGTGTTAAACCATCCGCCGAATTCGCCGGATCTTACACCGTGCGACTTCTGTCTGTTTATTAAGGTGAAATATGCATTAAAAGAAACAAGATTTGAGTCCGTTGAAACTGTGAAAGAGAAAGTGGCTCGCGTTCTGAAGGAGCTGACACAAGAAGACTTCCAGCACTGTTTCGAATAATAGAAGATTTGCATGGACCGTTGTAGGGCTAGAGGAGGAGTGTATATTGAAGGTGATAATGAGTAAATATGTATGAAATCAAAAAAATATGTTTTACAGCGTCAGTCTCGTTATTTAATAGTCACACCTCGTATATGTACTTATTCTA
Organism: Cosmopolites sordidus; assembly: GCA_031761425.1. NCBI lineage: Eukaryota > Metazoa > Arthropoda > Insecta > Coleoptera > Curculionidae > Cosmopolites > Cosmopolites sordidus. The sequence continues at coordinate 30,041 of JARFXV010001663.1, forward strand.
TTCACGAATAGGACGCATAACACATTTATCAAAGACTTTTCTCTTCAAGCAAAGTGGGAATTTGTTCTCTCGAGAACCAACTGAAGGTCTAAAGAGATGAAGCACACACATCTTCTATATATCTTCTATATATCTTTAAATCTTCAATTGGTTCTGGGTTGATCTTTACTTCATCTGTTTCGCAAGCATTTTCTATTATTTGGAAACTCTCAAGAAAACATTCGTTCCAAATTTGGAAATTGGACTATTTTATTTTTATTTATTCATATTTCATTACTCTTGTCTTTGATACCTGTGAGTTAGTTAATTGTTCTTCATTTCTTCAAGATTGTCCTTTATTACTCTTGTAGTCTTCATTCAATTATTTTGCAAATTTTTCCAATAAGTGTGCCAGAGCTTTGAAACGCAGTGGCGGCAACACTGTTTGAAATGTGTGTCCGTGTCACTCCACCATGGAAAGATATACGATTGAACAACGCGTAGAAATTATTCGTATCTATCATCAAAATGGCGATCTTGCCAGACAATCCATTTATTGAAATAAGAGTTTCTAGGTGGTATTGTTTCGCGAAATACTAATGTCAACAATTTGCCACCAAAATCATGTGATTTCACACCCTAGGGTAATTTTTTGTGGGGTTATGTTAAATCTCTGGTTTATGGAAATAAATCCCGAACACTTCTTGATCATAAACGCACCATTCAGGTTACCATTGAAAATATACCACACTCTCCCAGTGAAAGAATAATGGAAAACTGAATCTCCAGAACCTTCCACCAGACGAAGCCTGGGGGAATATTTAAACGACATTATTTTTAAGACATAATATCAATATTTGTCCTTCAAGATCAAATAAAAATTACGTGATTATTAGTTGCAGTTATCGTTGTGCCTCATTTTAGTCTTGACACTCTTATTAAGACATCAAAATGAATGCATCAAAAACACAGTGTATTCTTTTTGAAAATCGCAAAAGTAATGACCACAATTTTGTTTACAAAAACAGTATATTTAAAATGACAGAATGTGCCTCAGTACTTGGATTAGTGATTGACCGGAGATTGGAGTGGAGGGCCAATATTGAAAAACTTGCTTTAGATATATCAAGATATTCGTATGCCTTGAGAGTTATTTCCAAAAATGTAGGGATAGATGCAGCAATTTCGGCGTATTACGCATTCGTTCGGTCTAGGATAGGATACGGATTGAGTTTTTGGGAAAACTCACCTGATATGCATAGAATATTTCAGCTTCAAAAAAGATGTATTCCAGCAATTTTTAAATTGAGTTATAATGACAGTTGTAGGGATATCTTTGTTAAAAAAAAAAGATCTTCACTTTGGGAAGCATGTATATTCATGATTCTTTTATGTTTGTATATACAAAGAACTTTTTGAGTCTTTTTTATTATTTTATGTTCACAATGTTCCATGCCTTTATCTATCTATCTATCTATCTATCTATCATAACCATTTGTAAGCTACGAAACAACATCCAAAGTCAACAAAAAAATAGATAAACTTTTTAAATAATTAGATGAATACAATTGTACATAAATATTTGGGTGAAATATCTATACTGTTACAAAAAATATATTCATTATTTTTCAACCTCTCTAGTTTCTATTTAACTACACCTTGTATAACAAAAACAGTCACTACTGTATTTCCTTAAAAATAAACGACACATTCGTAAACAACTGAAAGCAAATCCATATTTTTCTTTTTTACCTTGGTTTCGAGGGAATCTAGATCAAGGATACCATCGAAGTTGTTATCTCTTCATTTAAGGGTGTGTCGCTCTATGTTTACCTTATTGAATATCGGATAAAAATCGTTCTTTGTTCATATTCCGCATGACAAAACTCCAATCATTAAAACAGATAATATTAAATGCACCCATTATTAATATCGCTTTTTGATGATTTTATTTAAGAATTAATAAAGGTTTTAATTACCATATATCTATCGTTATTGACGATCAAGATTCGAAAAAATGATCATTTGACGGTGCAACATCAGCTTACTTCGCAGCCTAACTCTTTAATTTTCTTCTTAAGCGATTTTGGCACTATGAGGTCTTACATTGACATGCTGGAGAGTAACAGCTTTTTGATTAATCTGTCTTGGCTGTTTTTGAATCAAAGCCCTGTTTAGTGTATCAAGATGAGCACAATAAGATTCAGTACTTATGGTATCCTTAGGAGTTATAACCTCATAGTGAATAATTCCTATAAAATCTCACCGTACTAACAGTAACACTTTTTTAGGGGCAATACCTGGTTTTAGATTGGGTAAAGATGGTTGGCCTCGTGCTAACTAGTGTTTCATCTTATGTGGACTGCTGTTTAAATTTCGATTTTCATCTTCAGTGACAATTTATTGACAAAAATGATCTTTACCTAATCTGGACAAAAATACACTGCAGATGGTTACATGTTGAATTTTGTTGTAAATTGAAATTTGGTTTGGCACTCATTATTCCTTCCTTTGCACTTTATTCAGAAACATATTCACAATAAAAGAAGGATAAGATAATTAATTTAAAACCAGTGGCGACTCCTGAGGGAAGCCTTAGGGCGCTGCCTCTACAGCATTTATCACAGTAAACAATTTTTCAGAACAAAACAACATATTTTGTTTCCGTTCAGTTTCTTTCCTTTAAGTCATTTTCCTGGTTCACATCCTGTATAGGGGTTCAATAGCACGAAAAGTACGAAAAAATAGCAAAAAAGGAGGAAGGGGAAAACTGCACTATTTTCTTCTACGCCCTTCTACTTTAAAAACCCACGACCCGTCACTGTTCAAAGCACTAACATACCATGATATTTCGGTAAATCATCTGAGAAAATTGAAAAGTTGTTATATAAAAACAATGTCAAAGTAGCTTTTAAGACAAACAACAGTTTACGGAAATTATTGCAAAGCAAAAGTAAAGATAAATCTTAGGGTATATCAACTATGTTGTGGGTCATATTCAAGAACGTGAAAAAAGTTTTCTTAATCAAAAACACAACTCTAATTATGCGTCACATCTGACTTCAAAATATTACACATTTAAAATACAGACTAGGTAAAACCGAACCACCTTGAAAATTTAGAAATTAACCAATTAAAATGTACAAAACCTCTTCTCAATGATCAACTAAACCTGATCAAAACGCCTGTACCATTTGTACAGGCAATAACTAGTCACTAGGTAGATTTCCTACATGGTAAAAAGGCTTGAGTAAGTTAATGAAACTATGGAGCGATTACTCCTGGAAGGACGGACAGGTCAAAGTAGAGACCTCAAACTAATATGATCCAAAATCTATCATTCCGCATTGGACCAACTTGGCAGATTACGGTCTATTCCTTCAACATGGCGTTACAATTTCAAATGCGACCCTCCTATCAAGTGGCAACTACCTGAAAAATCGTCCTAAGCAGAGGATGCTAAGAATTACGGGGTTAGATCAGGCTACCATTGGACTTTGGATATGGCAACGCTTAATATTCAAAGTCGGATGCCCGACTGCCGAACTTGACAACATACATTTGGATTTCACAGGGCCATGTGAAACACGAAGAAAGGGCGATAATCTAATCAAAGTGGATAGAACGGGACACGTACTCTACGCTCGAATGAAATTGGACTCCTCATCAACCGAAAGGATAGTGCCGTAAAATTTGAAAGTAAAAATAAAGCCTTTAAGCTTCCTCTCGTCCAAGCATATATACCAACTATAAGCCATGGGGATGAGAAAATTGAGGAATTTTCTGATGATGTGACCCAGCTTCTAGACAACGAGAAGTGCAGGTACAAAATCCTAATGGGTGACTAATGCTAGAATTGGAAAAGCAAGCACTGGTGAAAATTCAACTGGTCCATATGGAACTGGTGAGCGGAACACTAGAGGTGACAGGTTGTTTGATTTTGCTGAAGGGCAAGAACTTTTTATTATGAAATCGTTTTGTAAGAAAAAAGTCAACAGAAAATTCTATTGGGAACTGTCCAAGTGAAATTGAAATTATCGTGTCAAACGATAAAACAATATTTTGCATTTGTACTGCCCTTAACCATTTTAATGTTGGAAGTGACAAAAGCGGATTCTGGGAAGCTGCAGAGGGACTGTAATTTTAAGATTGTTTGGTCGAACCGCTTTGCTATGTTTGGAAGACTCGGACGAGATGGGAATAACAAACCAGTATGAAGAAATCGCTAAAAACGTACATGAAACGTTGTTTCAATAGCACCAGCAAAAAAGAGTTATAAATCTCCAATGAGACCACTGGTGTAATGAAAAAACGGTGGACAATGAGGAATGCATGGTTACTTTTTGGCGGGGTCCAGTACGACGAACTTTGCAAAACTATAAGAAAACGTATTCGAGTGAAAACGCACCGGTTCAACATGCAACTAGTGGATACATTGGAAGACAACAAGAGAATAAACAAAGCTAAACACAAGCTGTGAAATAAAAGGATACTAATTGTTTGCCTTAATCCGTGAGGCTGGCACAGCGTGCAGGGCACGTATAGAAATGTCAGAGGTTATCAGAATATTTTATTCAAAGTTATATGAAGATCAGAACGAGTTAAAAGACAGCAATACTCACCCCGATATTATCCTGGTGGATGATCTTAAATGATGACAAATGCTATAGAAGCGATGAAGAATGGTAAGGCTCCAAGAAGGGACAGTGTAAAGGTTGGAATGCTGAAAGCTGGTGGTGGAACCTTATATAAAATACTGGCCAAATTGTAATCAAAATGCCTGAAAGAACAAAAAATACCCAACCTATGAAAAAATGCTGAAATGATTCTTATTCATAAGAATGAAGAACAAGAAGCTTTTAAAAAACTGCCGCCCAATAAGCCTCCTATCAGTAACGTACAAAATTTTCACCAAGAAAATATCTAAAAGAATATTAAGAATACTGAATTGACGCACAACCAAGAGAGCAAGCAGAATTCAGAAGTGGATTTAGTACAATAGATCATATATATTATGTAGACGTTTTATATTTAAAACCACGTTAACAATGAAAATATTTATTTGTGAATATCATTCTGACGAAGATGCACGAGCCAAATATAAATATAATAAACTGTCTATCATTAAACATTTTTAAGGAAAACCTGCAATGGGAAGTTTTTCATGTTTTTACAAAGACAACATATTTGAATTTCGTAATCGATAAAATTAAAAATTGCAAATTAATTATGAAATTATAAAAAATACTCCCAACGAATGGGATGAAAGTGTGTCCCGATCCCAATTTTTTTCTTTCGATTGTTTGTTTCACTCTTTCCTCGTGTGAAAATCACGTGTAATATACTCGAAAATGTAACGTTGTAACCGAAATACATACATCATGTTTTGATGACGTGACAAATAATTGTTTTGACCATTTGCATTTTCTAGTATTGTTTGGTAATTTTTAAAATTAAAATTTTCTCACGCCACCAAATTCCTCGACGCATGATTTGCATTTTTTTGGACGTCACTTTTCTTGTTGAAAATTGTTTTCTCTTTAGTTTGTAAAAAATTTTTAAAACAATCAATATTGAAAGGTAAAAGTAGGGGTTCTAGGTTAACGACGCGTCAACATCACTGGACCTATATCTTAAGATAAGCTCCGAACCATGGTCATCAGAAATAGATTAACGCCAGTTAGCAGCCCCCATAACCTACCAAATATTGGTTTATATTTAACCTTCAGTTTGTCGGATTTTACACTTTCACCATGATTTAACACATGTGCAGAATATACAAACATATAAACACAAACAGGTTTTTAGTAGATGGCACGGTTTTTGCGATAATCCTACAACTTTTGCTAAGTATGGAGTATACTAGCAAAACATTAGTGCACAAAATCATTAGAAGGCTTTGGATATTGGATAACTCACGTCAATAACATTTTTTTAAAGTTCGTGTTCACGGTGTTCAAAATAAACAATAATAAATAAAATAAATAACTCAAAATAGTAAGAAGAAAAGAACGATATTTAAAGCTGAGTCCACACCAATAAAAAGTTGCGAGTGTGTTGAATTTAGTGTGCGACGAAAATATTTACGACACAAAATTGCTACACACAGTCAATAAATATGCCAGATAATAAGTCATATAACATAAAATAAATATAAAGTCAATAAATTGTGTTGCTGTACGCCCGCTGTAGCGCGCTATACGCCCGCTACGTCTGTGTGTGCAGTGGGATGTTGGTAGGTTATGTTTTATCAGGTTATTTCGACAAGCGTCAAAATCAGTGTTTATATTTAATTTTTAGTTTTCTGTAGTTTATACTTTTCTGTTTTGGTACAAATGCTTCATCCAATAACGCCTTGTCTTGTGATTTTTTTCGTTTTTCTTAATTAAATTATTTCTTATTATGAATGCAGCAGACTTCTTTAACATACGTACGATGGGACATTCTTTGACTACAATCAGTTACTCATTAAATAATAAATTACTAAATAATACATTTCAATATAGCCATGTCACGTAAATATCTTTTTGAAACCAAAAACATTAATTTCACTTCAACAACACGTCCACACAAATCAAGTACGCCACAAATTCCTTTGACGTTCGCGACAAAACCGAAAATGGATGGTTCGTGTGCGTGTTATGCGATGAAAATATTTGTGTGTGACGTTGTGTACCAGAGCGTCTATATTGCCGCGCACCCACACCACATACAACACATACTACCCATACAACGCAATTTTGTATTGATCTGGACGCAGCTTAAAACTGGACCATTTGGCTTAAAAATGAACCTGAAAAAGAGTCAGGTTCATAAAATAAAGTCGTCTTCAATAAAATTGCCGAGGACAGAAGAATTTCAGTTTTAGGAGGTTTTATATATCTTATGCAGAGGATTTCAATGGAGAGGGATACCGTCCGGGACGTGGAACGGGTAGCAGAGTAAAGTACGGGTACATGTAATATAGATTGATGCGATATTTAACTCATAAATGTAATTAATCGTATGGAACTTATTCTGTGTCAATGTTTTGCTAGTAAACTGCAGAATTATAGAAAAAAACACAATGTGCTTGAAACGGCTGCTTCAATAGAACTAAAAGAAAAATTTTTCATACAGACAAAAATTTTCAGTAAGATCATTAATTTCATAAAAAAACTACGGACAATGAGAAATGCACGGAGCCTTTTTGGCAGGGTCGAGGACGCTAAGCTCTGCAAAACTATAAGAAAACATATTAGAAAGGAAACACGCCAGTTCAACATGCAGCTAATTAAAAAACTAGCATAGTGGAAGGAACATAGTGGAAGGAACATAGTGGAACTTGCATATGGATAACCATAGTGGAAGAAAACAGGGGAATTAACAAGACTAAACCGAAGCTGTTTCTTTCTAGAAATGACCGCAAATGTATGCCGTAATGCGTGAAGATGATGACAATGACTGATGACGATGGAGACAATGTTCAGGGCTCATACGGAAAAATAAGAAATTGTCAGAAAATGTTATTCAGATTTATATGAAAATCAAAACCAATTAAAGCAACAATACCCACGGAAGAACAAATGCCAGATATCCTAGCGGAGGAAGTAACAAATGCTATGGAATTGACGAAAAACGGCAAGGCTGCAGGAAAGGACAGTGTAACAGTTGAAATGCTAAAAACTGGGTCATAAGACATAAAACACTGACAAAATTATACTCAAAATGCTTCAAAGAACAAAAAGTACCTGACTTATGAAAAAATGCAGAAGCGATTATTTTACATAAAAAAGAGCACAAGAAGATTTAAAGAATTACCGTCCAATAAGCCTCCTATCACTAATATACAAAGTTTTCACCAAGATAATATCTAAAAGAATATTAAGAAAATCGAATGACGCACAACCCAGAGAGCAATCAGAATTCAGAAGTGGATCACTACAATGGATCATATCCGGGTTGTACAGCAGGCCATAGAATGGTGTATTGCTATTACACCATGCCACTGTGATTTGGCTAAATCTCAGAGCAGGCCATAATGATTGATTGCTTAACCAGGAGTAGACAAAGCTTATTTAAACCTATTGGGATCGATATATGATGAAGCTACAGCGACAATTCACCCTGATAATCTTAAAGTTGCAATATCGCCTATTTTTTTCATGGCCTGTCTTGAAGAAGTATTCCGATATCTGGATTGGGAACAGGATGGTATAAAGATCAATGGCGCAAATTTAAACCATCTTAGATTTGCAGATGATATCGTTCTCCAAGACCAAGAGGAGTGTAAAGACGCATACAAGAGCTACAAAGGGCTGGCGAACCATTTGGCTTAAAAATAAACCTGAAAAAGAGTTGGTTAGGTTCAATAAATTTGCTGAGGACAGAAGAATTTCAGTTTTAGGAAGTGTTATATATCTTGGACAGATAATTTCAATGGAGGGGGATACAGTCCGGCGTGTTAAATGCGGCTGGCTCAACATAGTCTTTAAGAACAAACTCCCAGTTTGCCTGAAAGGAAAAGTCTTCGATCAGTACGTCCTGCCCGTTATAATATACGGAAGTAAAACCTGGACACTCACATCGCAATCAATTCAAAAAGTTCAGGTGGCATGGTTCACAGAGGCGAATAGAAAGATGCATGCTTGGCATTAGAAGAAGAGGCAGAAACCCCTACACATGGATCAGGGAACAAACGAAAGTGTGCGACATCATTGGAAGAGCAAAGCAATTGAAATTGAGATAGGCAGGCCATATAGCGAGGCGATGGGACGACAGATGGACAAGGAAATCGTGGAGTGGATACCGCTTGCTCGCAAACGTCCACAAAGAAGACCGAAAGCACGATGGACTGATGACATAGATATATTCGACCCGAATGGCAGAGGAAAGCCCAGGACCCTGAAAGTTGGAAGCATGCTAAAGAGGCCTTCATCCTGCAGTGGATCGACACGGGCTGATGATGATAAAACATTATACATATTACTGGACTATTATCTTGATTAATTCAATCAATTTTGAAGAAGTATTTTAGGCTGTCCCGTGTCTCATCTTGTTGTGGCCAATACCAACTTTCTTATTTTAAATACAACACCCTGTATATTATTTAATTTCTGGATTCTTCAGGAAATTCTAGATATATTTCATGTAAAATATCCTAGACTTATCTTCAACTGTTTCGGAAATATTAAGTGTTTTCAGATTTATTACTTTATTACAATACACAATAGAAAGATGGTATTGGCCTCTGTTACATGACACACCCTGTATAAAAGGTTTTTGTTGGAAAAAATGCGCAACTACACTTTTTTTTAACACTGTAAATAAAATTGTAAAAAATTGCCTACAATTACAATGCCTATTTTCCAGCCTTAGCACCCTCAAATCAATTGTGACCACTACCTTTTTCAATTGTGAATCCCAACTTTTACCAGAAATATAATAAATATAGAAAGCAATGGAAAATATTCAGATTTTTTGGTAAAAAACGACATAAATTATGTTTACCATATAACAATACAACTCGAATATCCGAAAGTAAACTGGTGTTTTCTTTCAGTTTGAGGGAACTCCATTTTATCCAGAGAATGATCGATTTTGGGCTGTTATTGATAAGTACAAGGTCAACCAATTCTACACTGCTCCAACGGCCATCAGAGCACTCATGAAATTTGGTGATCAGCTAGTAAAGAGGTAGGTATCAATAGTTCTATTGATTCCAATTTAATGACATCAAAAATATATCGATCTCATATGCAGAAAAATTCGGTTTTATCCTTACCCGAGAAACGAGCAGATACTTGGTACTCTTGGTATTCTATACTTGATACTTGGAACGGGAAATAGCCCGTTTCTTTGCCACACCCTATATAAATTGATTTTTACCAACAGGATACATTTTTAAAATATTTTTATTATTATTGTTAGTTTTGTCAATTTTTTACTTTTTGCAGGCATGATTTATCAACATTAAAAGTATTGGGTTCGGTAGGGGAACCCATCAATCCAGAGGCATGGCTGTGGTACTACAAAGTTGTCGGGCATGAAAAAGCCTCTATCGTCGATACCTTCTGGCAAACTGAAACTGGAGGACACGTACTGACCACTTTACCAGGAGCTCACCCCATGAAACCTGGTGCAGCGGTAAGACATATTACAAATAAATTAATTTTATTGTTGGAACCTTCAGTGTGAAACACTAATCACTTTTTTAATTGTCCAACGCGCGTTGCGCTAACCATGTTAGCATCATCAGGCAATGATTCAATCTCTCTACTGATTAAATCATCCCCTGATAATGCTAATATGGTTAGTGAAACACACGTCGAGAGGTTGAAGAAAGTGATTTTTTGTCTTAAGATGTCATCTGTTGGGCTTAAGCTGAACGCTTGGAGAGCGGATGACGGAACAACTAAAGCCATGATCAAATAAATCGGTTATGTCGAATGGTGAGACGCTTGCTGGCGCTTTGAGTGGCGGATGATTTCTTTGCTTTTTAATAGTCTGTTCTATATATATATATATATATATATATATATATATATATATATATATATATATATATATATATATATATATATATATATATGAATAGAAATTGCAACACCAACAAAAAAGGGAGTTAGGGTAACACAATTTATTTAATAAGTAGTACAAAAAAAGATAGTAAACTGATAACAATTGTGTGGGGGGTACACCTATAAATAGAACAGGAAATCAGTACCTCGTTCGAATTACGGTCTCAAGCCGGCCTGGTATTGAGCGAATCGGGTTCTATATGGTGGCTTAGAGAATGTCCGTCCATACCTTTTGTACACTCCACCAAAAGTTATCCTCCGTTGCCGGTGGATGTGGATGACGAGTGAGTTGTCGACCAATCATATCCCATACATGTTCGATTAGTGGCAACTCAGGTGAACGGGCAGGCCAGGTAATATAGGGATATTGTTTGTAGCACATTCAAGCATAGTTCGTGCTACGTATGGCCGGGCGTTATCCTGTTAGAATGTGCTTCCTCCGAAGAAATGGTAGCACTTCGGCGTCTACAACCGCTGTCAGGTAACGTCGAGCGGTAAATGTGCCTCGAATGCATATGAGAGTGCTTCGTGATTCATAACTTATAGCGCCCCATACCATTACTCCACGTTGTGGTGCCGTGTGTCGAATAACAATACGTCTCTCCTCTTCCCGGTGACCCTAACGACATCGGACGTATACCTGGCCATCACAGGTCAGGAGTGTGAACCTAGACTCATCAGAAAAGACAACACTATTACATTCCTGGTCCCAATTTTGTCACATCTGATACCATTCCAGATTGGGCGATCGAGAGCCCACTGTTGCGCAAGGACACGCGATATCGATAGCCATTTGAGCACCAGACCCCGAACGACGGACTTGCGATCCCATCCTCTTGCCACTGACGCCATATACGGAGAATGGTACTGACCTGGCGATGTAACAGAGTAGCAATGTCCCTATATGACATACCACCCTCTCACAGACCGACAATACGATCTTAAACCCTTATCTTAAAACGTATAAGGCTGTAATTATAATAATTTTATACTTGTTATATAATGAGCTTTTCCTCGAATTTTCATTTCATTATCTAGCTGTTTTCTTGATGTTGCACTATCTATTCACAGTATTGTACAGTTCCCCTCTGTGCTAGCCGAAGTTTTTGAATTGATTGTGATGTGAGTATCCAGTATGTTACTTCCGTATGTTCACTTCCGTCGTCATAACGTGCAAATTATTATACTTGTCCATTAGATAGTTATACCCTAATGAAATGGTGTATAATTTAATCACAATCATTTAAATACAATTGGGAAATAACAATAAAACGTGTGAATAAAGTTAGCCATAATTTGCCTTATATTTGAATATTACATTTCTAATATAACACAAACTAAAAAAAAATATTCAAGGTATGATTTATTCATGGGACATCTACGTCATTGACTAGAAACATTTAAAATAAATTTTTTTATACTCTAAATTTTGTACTTTTTAATTCCAAAAAGAAACCTGTTGTTTCAGTGATGAATTTTTAAAAATGAAAATATATGAAATAAACATTTAACAGCATTCAGAAATACGATATTGGAACTGAATGCTAAATACTGCCGTAGTGCTAAGGTATATTATCTCTCTCTTATTTAAATACCCACATTTTTCTTTAACTGCGAAAACGTTAGGAAATGGGTCGATGAATCCATTCATCGACTGTATAAATATTTAATATAAAACCATTCTTTCAAAATAAATTATTTGAAACACCAAGATAAGATTATATAAGGTAAGGTTATATAAATTATTTAAATTCTCACCTTACTCTTTGATTTTCTTTTTCTGCCTTAACAGTTCAGGATGAAATGAAATGATGAAAAAGAACATCTAAGAAGAAATAAAAAATATTATTTTTACGTGGGACAAAAAGATAGCACACTTGTTCTTTCTTTATAACTAAAAGCAAATGTTACTTAGTAAATACAGTAGGCTAATTCAGTCTCCCTTATTAGTCAGTAAAACTACAAAAATGAAACGTGCAATATAGTTGACATCAGTGTTGTCAACTTAGTAGTTTTAAAACTAAAACTAGTGGATTTAATGTTCCTCTACTGGGAAAAAGTTTTTTTAGTAGCTAGTGGTGTTTTTTTAGAAGTAAAACTACGGCATTTATTAAACCTCAGTCTCATCAGAAATATCGTAAATGCTGTATTCAAGATCTATTATTAAAAGATTGATCCTTGGTCTGTGTTCATTATCATTAAAAAGCATTTTATATTAAAATTACATACGGAAAATTAGTTTTTTTAATTTATCTATTTCTTTAAGGGAGTGTTTCTAGTAGTTTTAGAGTCGACATTAGCGGTTTTTAGAAAAATATTCTGATAATACTGATTGACATTAGTTGCGGAAAATATTTTTCAGTCTTTGTCAATCATCCGAAGAAATTACAGTGTAGCGAAACGCGTTATGTTTTAGAGAAAAATATAAGTGGAAATTAGACAACTTGTTTTATTTATACAATTTACTATGAATTTTCATCAAGAAAAATGGCGCAATCATCCTCAGAGCAAAATATTATTCAACGAACGAAAAGCGGGGATTATCAATTTCTGAAATCTCCAAAAATACGAGCAGGAGTACAGCTCAACTAACATAGCTTGGCCTCTGAGATGCGCAAAAGAAAAAGTGAGAGGGTCACTGTCTAACAGAGACAAAGAACGGAGATTTCCTCGCATGTACAGTACTTAACCGATGTTAACACCACGAATGCACTACTTTGAATGAGCTCTCGGCCGTTAGGCTTCTGCGCATCTAAATCTCGGAGGCCAAGCTATGTTGGTTGAGCTGTAGAAACTTGATTTCGAATTTATTAAAATGTTTGGAGCGCTACGGGAAAAAAACCTCCTGGAAGGCCGTCTCTTTTAACAAAAAGACAAAAACAGGCTAACTTAAGGATAGCTCAAACAAATAGGTCAAAGAGCTGACGTTAAACCGAATGTGAAAAACATTAGGAGGGTCCTTTAGGCTACTTCACAACACAAAAGAAAAAAACAATGAAAAGATACTACCTCTTAGTACTGCGCATAAGGAAAGAAGGAAGAAGTTTGTTTGTGACCACACTGAATACTGAGAGGAATGAAAGAAAGTACTATTCACCGATGAAAAAGGTTTAATTTAGACGGACTTGATGGTAAGGCTTACTATTTTCATGCCCTCCGGAAAGAAAAAGTGTTTTCCAAGAAACAAGTCCGTGGAAGACGTGTGATGATATGAGGCATCGGCTATGATAAAAACACTGAAATCGTGGTTGTTAATGGCATGTACCAAGAAATACTGCCAAGCACTAGCAAAAGAAAATGTTGTTTTTCAACATGACAATGCGCCAATACACACACCAAAAGTGGTAATAGAATTAAGGAAAATATTGTTTTAGATTGACTAAAACCTTAACATTGTCCAAAACGTTAAGATAATTGAAAATGTCTGAGGTCATCTAGCTAGAGCTGTATACAATGGCAGCCGGCAGTGTGCAAAACATTGATGATTTGAAACGAACAATTCAGGAAGAATGAGACAAATTTCATCAAGATTAAATCCATAGTCTCTATGATTCTCCTCCAAATCATCTGGTTCTGGCATTATAGAAAAAGGACACTAATTACACCGGTTACTAATATAACTTCAACGAATAATTATTATCATTATTGTAAGTTTTAATAAACTTGTAATATTTTTAATATTACATGAGCTATATTTTTGTCCCACCTGAAAAATAATATTTTTAATTTCTTCTTAGATTTCTTTCATCATCTTTTCTTCAAAAGTTCAAAATACTTTCAAATGTTGATAAACCGAGTTGTTTATTCAAAAAATAAAACCAAAAGTAAAGTGAAAATTTAAATAATATGAAAAACTAGAGTGTGATATACACATATGTCCAAAAGTTTCGACTATTGTACTCTAAAAATTGTGATGAATAATTATTTTAGACCGTTTTTAAATGAAAATAACAAAAGCGTTGTTTTGCTGATTACACAGTTTTTTCGATTTTTACACATTCCGTTGATATTGATATTTATACATTATTTCAGTTCTTTTTCAATCTTCAATCAAACCGTTTAAAAATGCCTAGAAACATGATATCCCATTTTAATAGATCAAGTGTAATTGCTTTGTTACAACAGAGATTGAATCAAACTGATATCACGGAAATTGTAGGTGTTTTCCAAAGTGCTGTATCGAAAATTAAAAAAAAAATCCAAGAGATACATGATCGCCCCAGATCAGATCGGATAAATCGAGGAAATCGTCTTGAATCTACAAGTGGTATATAAAGGGAGCTTGTTAGACTTGAAGGAGTAAATGTTTTACGACAAACGATAACACGCAGACTGAAAGCGGTAAATTTGCATCATAGAAGACCTTTAAGTGTTTCCAAATTAACCCTTCAACAAAAAAAAATATAAGATTACAATGAGCATGAGAGAATTCACTTGGTTTCTGACAAGCCCGTCTAGAAACAGCTCAAACTACGTACCCTAACATCTCTACTGGTCCTGGAGAGAAGAGTCACTGGTGCTGTGTACATCGATGAAGTTTTAAATCATGTTGTGCGTCTGTTCCAAGACGCAGTGGGCGACGGATTTGTTTTCATGGATGACAATGCACCTCTTCATTGATTATCATCGAATAACCATAATAACCAAAGTTATGGTGGCCAGGCGATGCAAATCATTCATATGCCCTGACATGAATGTCATTGAAAATGCTTGGGACTTTCTGAAAACAGAACGTTCCTCCTCTTACCCTGCTACAACTAAAAGATGCTGCTTGTGAAGAATGGGAGAGAATTCGACACGCCCAAATTGATCATTTAAACTACTACTTATTAGTTTTACTGAAAGTTGTTCTTTTCACATTGGTCATTTGGTGACGAGTTTTATTTGGTACCAGTAAGAGTTCTAATAAAATGATGATTACGTAAATGAGTAAAAGAAAAACTTAATATCAACAAAAAAATGAAATGTTTGAATATTTCAAACTTTTGGACATATGCGTATTTTCGTCCCGGACGTTATAATGTATAGAAAAAGCACAAGAAACAAAATGCTTTTGGATAAAAAAAATGCGATCAAATTCATGGAACCACTAATTAAAACTATTTAATTCCTATATTGAAAACTATTTTTGAGTCGATTATTTTTGGTATTATTACTACATATATTAATGTTATGAAACAACC
The DNA here is from genome assembly GCA_031761425.1 of Cosmopolites sordidus. Classification (NCBI taxonomy): domain Eukaryota; kingdom Metazoa; phylum Arthropoda; class Insecta; order Coleoptera; family Curculionidae; genus Cosmopolites; species Cosmopolites sordidus. The sequence continues at coordinate 45,762 of JARFXV010001663.1, forward strand.
AACAACATTTAAGAGATAAAGTATTTCATGTTTGATTCATTCTCGTTCATGTTTTCAGGGATTCCCATTCTTCGGAGTTCAACCGGTATTGCTGGACGAGAACGGCAAAGAAATCAAAGGAGAAGGAGAGGGCTATCTGGTTTTCTCCCGCCCTTGGCCAGGCCTGATGCGCACCCTCTACGGCAACCATGATCGATATGAAGTGACCTATTTCTCCAAATTCCCCGGTTATTATTGTACCGGCGACGGTAAGTCATCTAGAACGATTAACATTCTTCCATGTGAATCGAAATACCAACCGTAGGAATTTTCTTTATGAAATATTAGGTGTACAAATATGTTTTAAAGCGCCATTTTGAGCAATGATAATTGAAATGTTAAAATGAAATATTCTTATTTGATGATTTATGGAATCAGCTGATTTGTTAAGCATTTAAATTGAAAAATCTCACTTTTTAAGCAAGTACTAAATAATTATCCAGTAATTATGATATAACAATAAGTATAATATATGTTCATCATTATAAGCCACAGCTGACATATTGACTATCCATCCATCATCCATCATCAACCTATCAAAGTCCACTGCTGGACGTAGACCTCCCTTAAAAACTTCCACCGCGTTCGGTCCTGCGCTGCTTGAATCCAGTTTGTTTGATGCGTTTTAGGTCATCATTCCATCTGGTGGGGGAACTGATTCTTTGCTTCTGAAGGCTTCCGATCTTGGTCTCCATTCTAGGATTCGTTTTGTCCATCTATCATCAACCGCTTTCGTAACATAACCCGCTCAGTTCCACTTTAAGATTACTATTCTTTCATCAATAACTTTCGTTCGTTTGCGTATTTCTGTGTTTGGTATTCGGTCTCTGAGATAAACTCTCAGCAGTGTCAGTTCCATTGCTAATTGTGTTACCCGTATTTTTCTAATTGTCTGTTTTGTCATCAATTCTTCTATTGGAACCTTTGGTGTGAAATACAAAACTTGAAGAGATTTACCACTAAACACCAAATCATTTTTTTTGAACTGCTCGACGCACGTTTCACTAATCATGTTAGCATCATCAGGAGATGATTTAATCTGATGAGGAGATTAAATCACCTCCTGATGATGCATGATTAGCGAAACGTGCGTCGAGCAGTTCAAAAAAGTGATTTGGTGTTTATTGGTAAATCTCTTCAAGTTTAGTGTTTTATCATTGTTGAAGTCTCTGCACCAGATGTAATGTGGTGGAATGTTGAATGATTCTACTGAATTTCTTTGGCTCTAATATCTGGCCTAAAAATTTTAAGTTGGGAATGCAAAAAAGGCACATGGGGCATGTCTGATGAATGTAGTGCTTAATCGATGACGTTCGTTAAGTTTTTGATCAAACCTTCGCATTCAAGAGTCGATGTGTGGGATGGTGTGTGTGTGTCAAATTGTGTGAGCTTGATATCGAAGCACCATTCAGAAGCTAGTTGAATAGTTTGCATATCAAATTAATAAATACACGTGTGGTGATCCGTCATAATATGTTTTATGAATGTAGGGTCGTTCATGCAAATTTTTAGCGCCTTTCGAAGCTTCGCACTTTTCGGCTGATTTGCACGTCAAATTTATAAAGCCACGTCTGGTCACCCGTTATAATGTTTTTCTTTGTGAATGTAATGTATCTCAACCACTTGGATCCTGAACCATCTGTTTTAAACTTGAACAACGATTGTCCATTACCATTGCCTTCACTTTAAAAATGTGTTCGTCAGTCGAAAGCATTGAAGGTCGACCGAAACGAGGCAAGTCTTCGACCATTTCTGGGGATTCTTTGAATGCTGTTACCACTCATACGCTCGTGTTTTTAATAAAGCTAATTCCCCATGGATCCTCTCACAACATTTTCAATGATTCAATACAATACGTTTCGTTGGCAACAAAGACATTAAGGCAAACTCTTTGTTTGATACGTTTAACCTTTTTAAAACGTGGAGAGTATACTTAAGGTCGACTAAAATCTAATCGACATCTAAAAACAAGCTGTTCTTAACAGCTAGTCAAAAACAAACACTTTTGGAGCACTACTTAGTGCCTAGTGATCTTCATTTAGAACTTAATTAACTTTTATTTTATTTTCTAGGAGCTCGACGTGACGCTGATGGTTATCTCTGGGTAACCGGTCGTGTAGACGACATGCTTAATGTTTCTGGTCATCTGATGTCTACTGCCGAAGTTGAATCCGTCCTCACAGAACACCAACACGTAGCCGAGGCAGCTGTAGTCGCTAAACCCCATGTAGTCAAAGGAGAATGCCTGTACTGTTTCATTACTCTATCAGAAACAGGCAACTTCAACGAAACTTTACTCAAAGAATTGAGAATGCACGTTCGCGAAAGAATCGGCCCTTTTGCTCAACCTGACGTAATTCAAAACGCACCTGCTCTTCCCAAGACCAGATCCGGTAAGATAATGCGCAGGATATTGAGGAAGATAGCCATCAATGACAGAGACGTGGGGGATATCAGTACCTTGGCTGATACCACCGTGGTAGAACAATTATTCGAAATGCGACCATCACAAGCTTAAGCTCTTGTTTTGACCGTTGAGAATCAATAGTGTCCGCAAGCTAAGGGACCCTGTATAAGCTTTAAGTAACAATCAGGGTCTTAGAAATATATATACTCTAAAGCATTATAGCTTGAATAAAAAACAACAAAAAAATCTCATTTTATTCATTATATTTTTTTTATGTTGAATGTTTTATATTTAGCTAAAATTGTTTAAAACAAATTATGTTATATTAATATTTAACCAAATCGGTCCTAAATAAATTTGTAAAAACAAAGTTTCCTGCCCACAGCGTTGTTGCCTCGGCAAAAAAAACTGTCAATATTTATTGAAACATGTCTTGGTTTACAATATGACAACTCTTTCACCTTATATATATATATATATATATATATATATATATATATATATATATATATATATATATATATATATATATATATATATTTATTCACTTATATTTTTGGTTAACATGAAGCTTCATTACAACTTACTATATTTTCTCCCTTGGCATTTAAAAACTAATTTTATGGATATATTCCAGAATTTAAAATTTTTCATTCCATAAGAACAAATTTAAAATATTCCAATACCTATACCTACCTGTCTTACACTTAGTTACAATATTTTATGTGAAATAGATACTATTTTGCATGGAAATAAAATTTTCAAGTTCATTTTTCAAGATTATAATATTCTTCCTAAGCATTCATACAAGAGTTAACAATTTTTATATATAAGTTTTAATAATGATGAAAATACTGTCATTTGTGCAGAATAACTTAACTCCTGTCTAGTAACATATACTCTTAATATTTTCAAATTAAACAATGTAACTATTGCAATAATATATAGCTTGTTATACATTCACGGCAACAGAATACATAAGATATTAATAATTCAATATGAGATAGTCAGGAAATAGTCGAGCAATATAATCCACAATAATATTTAAATAAATATATTTTTAGTGAAAATGGCCTCATTTTTTTACTACTAATATTTATATCGAAAGAGTTAAAAATAGTAAATATTTAAAGATTTTTTATTGGCATAACGTCAAATTATATCATAACTTATCATATTTCCTGTTTGGGCAATATAAATATAACTTAATCGAATTATTTCAAAATATTACATCTAATATTTTCACGGATGGTAGATAATGTTTCTTAATCATTCCGGGTGTCGAAACTTTGATTACGTGAAGAGTCACGACGTTTCGCTAAAATCTCATTTAGCATCTTCAAGTGTTATCCGCTTCGGCTGAGGACAGTTGGAGGAGTCAGTTGGACTCTTTTTGAAAATGCTCGGACTCCACTTGAAAATACCATACGAGATTTTAATGAAACGTCGTGACTCTTCACAGAATCAACGGATCAACACCCAGAATTATTTAGAAACATATATATATATATATATATATATATATATATATATATATATATATATATATATATATATATATATATATATATATATATATACCTAATCTAACAAACACTTAAGCAAAATTATAGAGAATTCCGTTATAACTTTTTATGACATAATTGGTTAATAAACAACGTGATTTAGCTACTTTTACCTAATTTTATATCATTTGCCGAATCATTATTACCATTATAGGAATAATTTAAACCCAATAATTATGAATCTGGACATTTAAAATTATTAAATTCAGAATAAACTATATACTTATACCCTATGCAATCTTTAAATCACATTGCCCAATATTGAGATTGTATTTAAGAAAATACAATCCGTTTACGTTTTTTTGTCTAGGCAAACAAAAGACAATTCCTCCAAACAGAGTAATGTATCATTTTAAGTATAATATGGTTGGTGTATTATATAAGCCTGCTGAATGTGGTCACTTCTTAAGTTTTGTAAATATTAATGTTCAATAAAATTTATAATTTTGTATTAGAAATGTGAAATTTTAACACAATATGTAAGAAAAGTGACATATACAAAATCATATGACATTAACTGATGTGTTAGGATTGAACATATACATAATAAAGACACTATTTTTACTCATTAGTTAGAATTTTAAAAAAATTACTATTAAATTATTTTTTATTATAGTTTGATTAAGAATTATAAAAAAATAATATTTTTACTATAATCTTTATATAAAAATATTTTATATTTTCTTTAGTTTAGTGACAATTTCGCACAAAGTGATGTATAGAACAGATATATGAATTGTTAAAACATTCCATTGCCTTGCGATTAACTTGTTATAAACAGAATTATAAATATTTTCGAAGTTATATATTTGGCTCTGATATTGTTGCCGAAAATGATACTTTTTGTCAAGACTGCATTTCGAACGTCAGCCTTAAAAAACATATCATTCTCCCATTCTATTTTTGTTAGGATGCGCTGTTTATGTTTGGTTACTGATCAAGATTAAATGCCTAAAAATCGTGTCAGCGATAAGAGAAAATTAAATAAAAATGTTAAAAAGCACATCTTGTTTTTCATTAACAAGCAAAAATAAATTATTTTAATAACAAGCGAAAATACGAGTGTTGCTATTTATGTATCCGGAATTAGCAACAATGGTGTTTTTAGGCGCCATTTGACATAAGCATCGGAAAGTTTGACAATGTTGACTGTATATGTAACGTTTTGTCATACGAAAGCTATTTGCGTTGTTTAGTGACATGAAAATTTCATTTTAGTTGAAAAATTAAATTAACTCGTGAGAGGATTTATTATTTTTTTACGATTTTTGACGTGGATTATCTCAACAACAGTGCATCGATCAACTCACTTCGACTTTTGGCGATGAAGTATCATCTAAGACTACTCCATATCACTGATTTAGTGAATTTAATCGTGGCCGTCGTTCGCCCACGGACGAGATTGAGGCATCCCTTAGCGTTAGTATGACAATACAAGTTAGTATGACATTCACAAGATTTTACATGAACATTTAGCCGTGAAAAAGATTTGTTCGCGTTGGATTCAGCATAATTTGATAATCGCTCAAAAAAGGGCTCGTGTGACGTGCGTCAAAAGCCGTGTATAATTTACACAGGTGACAAATCATGGACCTATGCGTATGAGCCCGAAAGTATACAACAGTCGACTGTATGAGTGTTTCAAAATGAGTTAAGCCCAACAAAGGTTGTTCGCGCAAGAAGAAGTTCGAAACAAATAGTCGCCTGTTTTTTTGGGATAAATAGGCATGTGGCTACAGTGCCACTAGATAATCGTAGAACGGTCAATTCTAAATGGTACACAACCACTTGTTTGTCAGAAGTCTTTGAAGACAAGAAAAAACAAATAGGGATACTTGCAATATTTTATGTGAATTAGATACTATTTTGCATGGTAATAAAAGTTTCTAGTTTATTTTTAAAGATTATAATATTCTACCTAAACATTCATACAAGTGTTAACAATTTTTATATATAAGTTTTAATAATGATGAAAACACTGTCATTTGTGCCGAATAACTTAACTTCTGTCTAGTTAAATATACTCTTAATATTTTCAAATTAAACAATATAACTATTGCAATAATATACAGATTGTTATACATTCACGGCAACAGAATACATAAGATATTAATAATTCAATATGACATAGTCAGGAAATAGTCAAGCAATATAATCCACAATAATATTTAAATAAATATATTTTTAGTGAAAATGGCCCCATTTTTTTACTACTAATATTTATATCGAGAAGAGTTAAAAATAGTAAATATTTAAAGATTTTTTTATTCGCATAACGTTAAATTATATCATAACTTATTATATTTCCTGTTTGGGCATTTATAAAAATATCTTAATCGAATTATTCCAAAATGTTACATCTAATATTTTCACGGATGATAGATAATGTTTCTTAATCATTCCGGGTGTCGAAACTTTGATTCTGTGAAGAGTCACGACGTTTCGCCAAAATCTCATTTGGCATTTTCATGTGTTGTCCACTTCGGCTGAGGACAGTTGGAGGAGTCAGTTGGACTCTTCTTGAAAATGCTCGGACTCCACTTGAAAATACCAAATGAGATTTTAGCGAAACGTCATGACCCTTCACAGAATCAACGGATCGACACCCGGAATGATATATATATATATATATATATATATATATATATATATATATATATATATATATATATATATATATATATATATATATATATATATATATATATATATATTGTTTGTCAACCATTTGTTTGTCAGAAGTCTTTGAAGACAAGAAAAAACAAATAGGGACGCAGAATCATTCTTCACCATGGCAACGCGAGCTCTCACACATCGGACCGAATAACTCGATATTTGACCGGTCAAATCATCTAATTGATGGGTCACCCGCCGTACAGTCTGATTTGGTACCCAATGATTTATTTTTGTATTTTTGTTCCCGTCCGTGAAGAATAAACTACGTAGTCAACTTTTGTTTGTGGATGTTTTGGATATACCTCAATCGGAATGGAACAAGTACTATGAAAATTGGTTCAAATATATGCAAAAGTGTATCGATCATTGCGGAGGATATTTTGAAAAACAATAAAACCGTTTTCATTGATAAAGATTTGTTTTTATTTATTATTTCGGAGACATAAAGTAATGGTGCTATTATCATTTTGGATGACTTCAATAGCAGAGTGGGAACGAAAGATGAAGAGTCAGCGAATATACTGGGAAGGTATGGAGAAAATGTTAGGAATAATAATGGTAAGATTGTCCAGTTTTGTCTCTTGAATAATTTGTTGGTGGGCAATTTTTTCAGCACAAAGTCAGTCAACACAGTATTCATTAGGAAAAGAATAAGAACGAAAAATAGATAATCGATTATATACTGATTGAGGAGGAAAATTTAAAAACAGTAAAGGACATCAGAGTAAAGATGGAATTTGAGGTAGGCAGCGATCATTCCTTGCTAATAGCCCTTTTCAAATGAGAATGGCCAAAAGAAATTATACAGAAATGTCAAAACGATAAGCAACAGAAGTCAGTCATAAATACTGAAAAACTAAAATTGGATAATTACAAAAGGAAATTTGAGGAAAGCATACGATTAAGAGTGGAGCATTATAAATAATGGTAGTCGGAGAATACTGATAAACTATGGGTCACATTTAGTTTTTTGTTGGTTTGGAGGAAGTTGGCTGTGAAGAGGAAAAATATAGCAAATAACAGAAAATATAGCTCGTGGTGATCGGAAGAAATTAGAAGCAAAAGAAAAAAAACTCTGGAAGAAATACCTTGCCAATAAAAGTATAACAACTTATAAGCAATATAAAGATCAAAGAATTGCTGTCAAGAAGAGTGTTGAAGACACCAAGAGAAAAGAGTGAGTAGATTTTGGAGTCAGAATGGAAACGGACTTCAAAAGTAATTAAAAATTATTTTATAGCGTCTTAAAAGGTGTGAGAAGAGAACAAAGAGTTAATGTAACATATATCAGAAATAAAGAAGGACAGTTTGTATCTGAGAACGATGAGATAATGCAAGTGTGACTGGAACAGATTAAGTATTAGAGGGTGAGGACAGGGTGAGGGTTATCACAGTAAATGATAAGAAGAGGCCAAAGGAAAACCAACAGGAATTCAAAGGTAACATTATCCAGTATAACGAAGTTAATAGAGCAATTCATATGTATAAGAATGGAAAGGCTGCGGGGAATGAAGGGGTTGAAGTAGAATTGCTCAAGAACATGGAAGAACAGAGATATTATACCGAGGGACAGGGAAGTAGCAATCATATTCCCAATTTTTAAAAAAGGAGACCGCTCAATGTGGTCTAATTACAGAGGGATTTCTCTATTGAGTGCAGCGAGTAAATTATATAAACGCATACTAGAACGAAGTTTAAGAGAAAAGCTGAAAAATATAATTGATGATAGTCATCATGGATTTACACCATGCAGTATTCTCGGGATATATGGCAGGTCCTACGTAATAAAGGAGTGAATGAATATCTGATAGAGGCAATCTCTGTACTCAAATTGTCAGAACAAATAACATGAGCTCAAGCGAATTTGTAACAAATAAGGGCGTTAGATACTGTGGTATTTTAAGCCCGCTATTGTTTATCATCCTTATCGATGAATGGCCAAGGAAATGGATCGAAATATTCGAGGAGCTAGATTAGATTTATGCGGATGATCTGGTGTTGCTGGGGAAAACAGAAACAGAAGTCTTTGGATGCGTGGAACAAAGCATTCACAAGAAATGGTCTAAGAATAAATGTGAATAAGATAGAGGTGATAGTGGTTTTGGAATGCTTGGAGGATCTTCATATAAGAATGAACAACGTAAATGTAAAGCAAGTTTATAAATTTAAATATCTAGGGGTTACTTTGGAGGAGAAGGGAAACGGTGAGTGTGATCTAACAAACAGTATAAATAGCGCAACTAGAGCTTACTATGCAATGTACAAACCCTTTTTCTGTAGAAGGGAAATCACTAAAGAAACCAAAGTTAAAGTTTATAGCTCTGTGATAGTGCATCTAGTGACTTACGGTGGTGAATCATGGATGTTGCCTGAACAGCAAAAGGCAAAACTACAAGTATTCGAGATGAGAGAGTTACGAAGGATTGAAGGCGTGACACTGTGGAAAAAACTGAGAAATACTGAGATAAGGGAGAAATTGGACATTAGAGGGCTATTAGAGGTGATCGAGAAAAAACAATTGCGATGGTTCGGGCACCTCTTGCGGATACCAGACGTGCGGTTGGTGAAGAGAGTGGGGACCGGTGTGTATGGAGGGAGGAAAAGAGGGAGACCGAGGAAAACTTGGAACAAGTCGATCGCTGAAAGTCTGGCGAGGCGGGGAATTGATTGGGAAGGAGCAATGTCGATGGCTAGAGACAAAAGGAAATGGAAAAGATTCCATCAAGGGGGATGAGGGATAGCCCAAACCTCTACACCCAGTAGGGTAGAAGAGGTGAAAAGTAAGTAAGTAAGAATATATTTGGTTTGAATTGAAAAATGTAGATATAAACAATGTTTTCTTTCAACAAGACGCTTCGACTTGTCACACAGCTCGCAAGACAATCGATTTATTGCAAGAAAATCTTCCTGAACGCGTTATTTTGCAAAATAGTAATGTCAACCACCAAGATCATGCAATTTCACGCCCTTTCTTGCCCTTTTTGTGTCGTTATGGTTAATATTTGATTTACAGAAATAAATCTGGAACAATTTCTGATCTTAAATGAAACATTCAGCCCACCATTGAAAATATACCGCGCGACATGTGAGAGACTAATTGGAAATTGGGTCTACAAAATACCTTCCACCAGTTCAAGATAAATACAAATTATCGGATTACCACTTGTAGTTATCATTGGGCCTTATTTAATTATGATGAAAACTGATACTTATCTACGACTAAATTTTATTTAATAGACACAACTATAGTTTCTTAAAAATGTTATATCATTAAAGTAAATACTTCATAACTGTCGAATACAATGGTATTTAGCTCGAGTTAAAAGGTGTTTACATTTGATATTATTATTTTTATTTAATATATGTGTATCCGCCAGGTAAAGTTATGAGCACACTTAAAAATTTAATTACATAAAATTGTTATAGTGCTCCAATATTAAATCCACTTAATTATTGTTGATAGTATTGAATGTCGGTAAAATCACAACATACAGGGTTAAGAAAGAGAGTTAGTCCTAAGAAAAGGCCCACTTATACATTTTTCTTTGTCCACTTACACTTTCTCTGAAGTATGACCCTTTTAGAAAATTTAATAAACCGCGTATACAGTGGCGAGCAATAAAATAAGGGTGATAGAAAAAATCGTTTCTTTTTTTAATTTATTTACCTCCATAATAAATAATATAATATATACAGGGTGTCCCATAACTTATGAGCCATAGAAAAACTTGTGATAGTAGAGATCAAAATATGATTTACTCAATAAATGTGTTGGCATAGTCGTTAAAGTTGTTAGTCGTTAAAAAGATACAGGGTGTTGAAAGTGAAACTAGATTTTCGAAAAATTGAGATAAATTAAAAACGGTTGAAGATATCAGGTTCAAAATCGGGGTGGTTGGGTTTTCAAAGGCGACAAATCCGAATTTGGTTGAGCCTAGTTCCCAGAGGGCGCTTGCTACCTACTTTGTGAGGAAATAACTCGCTCATATTTTTTTACCCTATAAAGCTGGGAATATTTTTACTTCAAAATAGAGACGAGTCATAATTCCTACTTAAAAAGGTACCCTTGGTCAATATCGATATCTCACGCCGTTTACGAGATATTCGTGTTTGAATATTCCATTGCACATCTAGTCGATGGCTGAAAAATATGCAATTCACAAATTGTACCTTGAATGTTGTGTACAAATGATTACGTCTTGATGATGCCTGTCATTGTTTTCTATCTCTCTTATTAAATATATGTTACAAACATATTAAACATAAAGAAAAATTGTTTCCCTACCATTTTTCGCCTGTTCAAAATATATTGCCATAAGATTTACCAGCTAGATCAGAATTTTGTCAAAATCTACTACATAAAAAACGAAGACTCCATGTTCCTGAAAAAGATATTGTTTACTGACGAGGCAACTCTTACCAGAGGCGGAATTTTTAACTGGCGAACTATTAATTAAATCCACACCTATCAAGAGAGCGACATTTCCAACACAAATTTTCAATTAACATTTGGTGCGGTACAATTTTTTAATCGGTCCATTTAAGTTTCCGCAAAGACTGAATGGAAATCAATATGTGCAGTTTTTAGAAAATGATTTATTAGACTTTTTGGACGATATACTTCTAAACTTAAGCCAAGACAAGTGGTTTAAGTGTTGCAGTGCGAAATCATTTGAATCAACGTTTTCCACATAGATCAATCTGGCACGGTAGTCAAGTTTTCCTGGCCACCTCGTAGCCCATACATTAATTCGTTAAACTTTTATTTATGGGGTCATATGAAGTCTTTAGTTTACGAACGTTTTTAGATACGACTTATACAAAAAATCAACAAGCGGCCAATGTTATTAGAAATGAAGAAAATATCTTCTGAAATATAAAGCGTCACTTAACAAAGAGCCCGTGAAAAAGTATTGAGGTAAACGGTGGACACTTTCAACACGTAAATTTAAAAAAAATGTTATTTCAAATAAAGTCCGTTGTATTTTTGACATCTTAATTTTTTTTTCTCGTATTCAAGGCACACTTTGTGAATTGCAGATTTTTCAGCCATCGACAAGATGCGTAATGGAATATTTGAACACGAATATCTCGCAAACGACGTGAAATATGGATACTGACCAAGGATACAAGGTTTTTTACGTGAGAATTAAGACTCTTCTCTATTTTGAAGTCAAAATATTCCCAGCTTTATAGGGTAAAAAATATGAGTGAGTTAATTCCTCGCAAAGTAGGTAGCAAGCGCCTTCTAGGAACTAGGCTCAAACTAGTACCAAATTCTGATTTGTCAACTTTGAAAACCCAACTACTCCGATTTTGAACGTGATATCTTCAACCGTTTTTAAATTATCTCAATTTTTCGAAAAATTCAGTTTTACTTTCAACAACAACCCTGTATCTTTTTACTAACTAACATTTGCCAATACATTTATTGACTAAATCCTCTTATTTTGATCTCTTCTATTACCAGTTACTCTATGGCGGATAAGTTATGGGATACATTGTATAAATGAAAATTAAATGCTGTTCGTTAGTAAACGCATCACTTGAGAACGGCTGGACCGATTTGGCTATTTTTTTTAAATGTTCGTAATAGTCTGAATAAGGTTTTTTTCGGGAAAAAATTGGAAAAGTTGCCCGGAAAATTTGAAAATTCGGGAAAAACTGAAAGTGCTTTTTTTCAGCGGAATTTATGTATGAACTCAAGGCCACTTACGATTCGAACGATGGATATACGTAATTCTATTTTTGTTTTGTTCGTTATGGTCTTTGTTCGTTATGGAAAAGTTTTCAGGAAAAAAACGACCACAAACAAGTTTATTGAAATTTGAACACGACAACGTCTGTCGGGTCATCTAGTATGCTAATATTAACTGATCTTTAAGGATTTTGTTTACAATATAACCAGCGCATTTTATTGCCGCTGATCTTCATAAAGAATTTATTTCCTCCTAATGGTTCATACTTCAGTGGTGAAAAAAAATAAGAGTATATTTATTGTATACACGTCATCGCGTACCAATTCTAATTAAATATTAATTTATTTTGTTGATACAGCAAAAGTTAGTCCGTTTCCCACTATATTAAATTGGAAAATGGCCCACTATATTAAAAGGGACCGCGCTAGATACTGTACTGCTGAAGAAAGGTGTTTAATTTTACAATTAAGAGGCCAAAACAATATTAAACATTTATTACGAATGAAATCAAACGGTCACCACGTGTAATCGCTAAAGTTTTGAAAGAATCATATCTGACCCAAAAACAAACAGAAAAGAGAAGCCGCCCAAGGAAAAACAGTAAAAAAAGACGGATAAACGTATTGACACAAGGCTTTGAAGCATTCCTTTGCTAATTTTGTCGTTATAAAAAAATCTTGACCTAAGTCAAATCAGCACCAGAACCACAAGACGACGTTTACAACAGAATAACCTATACGGTAGAGTAGCAAGAAAAGTTCCGTTTTTAAATAAACATAAGTTAAAGCATCGATTAAAATGTGTAAAAAGAAACCGTTGTGAAGATTTCCAACGTAACTAGAAAAATATTATTTGTAGCGATGAAACCAAAAATAATATATTTGGTTACACACATAACACTTTGTGTACAGTGAAGCATAGTGGTGGTAACCTCAAAGTACAGGTGCTTTTCATATAGCCGAGTAGGTCCAATATTTTCGATAAAAGAAAATATGATAAAAGAAATTTCCTTAGAGACACTTACTCTACCTTGCGCTGAAGAAAATATACCTTTACATTGGATCTACCACCAAGGCAATGATCCCAAACATATGGCTCATTCACAGTGAAACAGTTGTTCGAGAGGAAACGGTCCAAAAATTCGATCGAGAACTTTTGGAAAGAGTTAAAACAATGTCTTAGGGGTAAAAAAATTAGTAAACAAGAAGACATTGTGGTAATAAATTCAGATAGCTTGGTTGTCAGTACCTGTAGAAGCATACCGACATCTAATCGACTCCATGCCAAGAAGATGTCAATCAGTAATTAATAATAAATGCTACAAAGTACTAAACTTCGGTAATTATACAGACCAAACAGTTTTAGAGAATTTAACTTTTTAGTTTTTTTTATGCTTTTAATAAAAATTACTCTTAAATTACTTATTATGAATAAAGTAATTGTTTATATTCCTACTAATACTATGTATGCCTTTTACATGCTCGGTAAAATCTATTAATAATGCTCCGCCACTTTTACTATCGGTTCATTCCAACTAGCGTCAGAAACAGTTTCTAACAGTTGGGATTCGGCACAATAACGATGGTTGGAACGGTTTTTAGTTACTGCGCCGAATGCTGACTATAAGAAACTGTTTCTGGCGCTATTTGGAACAAACAATATTGGCCACCACTTTTTATACCAGGACAGAGAGAAAAGTCAAATGGGCGTTAAAGAGGTTAAAAGAGTATTATCAACAGTGATGGCTCGTGAGGGAGGGCGTTGGGGCGCCGCCCTTCCAGCCTTTATCACAGTAAATACTTTTCAGAGCAAAACACCACAGATTCACCTCCTGTATAGGGTTTCAATAGCAGGAAAAAAAAAGGAGGAAAGGGAAAGCAAAAAAAATCTTCAGCAGCGCAATTATCTTCTATGCCCTCCCACTTTAAAAACCCACGAGCCCCCACTGATTATGGGCTTCAAATTTTATGGTTTATAAGTTTCGATTTACAGTGTTTCGATGTAGCCTAACGCCCCACTGATATTGTACTGAAGAAATGGTGAATAAAATCGATGATATTGTGTTAACTGATCGCAGAGTGAAGGTTAGAAAGAAAACACAACAGACAGTCGCAACAGACAGTCAACAGGCAGACAAAACAGACGTCAAAAGTGCCGATAAACGGAATAACCACTTCACAACGGTTTTTAGACATACATAACCGCAATCCGAAGGTTTGTAGGCGATTCATAACTGTTGATGAAACTTGATTTTATCACTACACAATAAAAATGAAGTGGGTGCATGGGTGGGGTATGTTTTTAATCCATTTCTAACTTAAACGGTATACAACTTTGCTCCCGCCGTTTTCCTATAGATGGCGTTAGTGATAAGTATTCGTCGAAATAAATACATCATAGACGGCATGCAATATCTTTGGGCATCTTGTAAACATAACCGCATAGCACCAGTAGTCGATTTGTGTTTACATCATAAAGTTATTTGCGATTAAAAATGTCAGTTTTATGAGCCAAATTCTCATCATTCTTTATTATGAAGAAATCTGCGACTGAGGTTCACCGAAAGCTCTCGGACATTTATGGTGAGGCGATTTCAAGCCGATTTTCAAGAATGGTGATTTTCACGTTGCTGAATAGTAGAGGCATAGCTGAATAGAATAGTTTTCACGTAGAGGCATAGCTGAATGCAGACTCGTGTCAAAGTCAAGAAGAGTTGGCAAGATCATTGGGAGTGACTCAACAATCAATTTCAAAACGCCTTAAAGACCTGGGAATGCCCAGAAGCAAGGATATTGGGTTAAACCGTTGCTTGAAAGGCAAAAATGGAAGGGATTTCTGCATCGCATTGTGACTGGTAACGAAAAATGGTTGTATTACAATAACCCCAAGCGTCGAAAATCATGGAGATATCCCGGCCACGCTTCCACGCCGACGGCTAAACCGAATATTCACGGTTCTGTATATGGTGGAACCAGTTCGATGTAGTGTATTATGAGCTGTTAACCTGAAACAATCACAGGAGACCGTTATCGAATGTAATTATTGCTTTTGAGCCTAGCATTAAAAGACAAACGGCCGCCATACAGCGGCCGGAAGAGGAAAGTGGCCAAAACATACTTGGAAACGTTGAAATGGGAAGTCCTACCCCACCTGCCGTATTCTCCAGACGTTGCTTCCTCTGACTATCACCTGTTTCGATCGATGGCACATGGCCTGGCTGACCAGCACTTCCGGTCTTATGAGAAAGTTTAAAATTGAATCGATTCATGGATCGCTTACAAAGGTGTCCAGTTTTTTCAACGCGAAATTCGAATGCTGCCTGAAAGATGGGAGAAAATAATGGTCAATGATGGACAATACTTAGAATCATAAATGTATAATTAGTTTTTTTTACAAGAAAGCCTTAGATTTTGAAAAAAGACGGCGGGAGCAGAGTTGTATAGCTTTTATAACCGACATTTGGACAATAAACTATATAAAGAGACCATTCATTCAGGTTCAATCATGACCGATTCATTCTAAATATATGGCCGACAAGATATCATATAGATTGAAATCTAAGGATGGATGATTGTTATCATTATTATTCATAGTTAGATTAATAAAGATTATTAATGTAATTGGTTATGCAACTTAATATACCTAGAATTTAACCTGAAACCGAGGTTATATTAGAAGAGAAAAAATTGGACGGGGAAGCAAGCAAACAGCTGGCTTTATGTATAAAAGTATTATAAAGGGTTGTATAGCCCAATTTATGGCCTGAAAACCCTAAAGCGTTACTAGTAGTTTATATTCCAACAGAGTTAGTCAAACAACAATGAAAAAAAGGGATAGTTTATACTGTTCCATCATATACAATTCCATCAATTATCTATAGAATTTTAATGTTTTTCTTAAAATGTCTTTTGAAGTTAATAAATATCAAGTGGTAACTTAAAAAAAATTAAAAATGAAATGTAACTATTCTATTAATAATTCAGTATTTATCTATTGTTTTTCGCTGGTTTATATGGTTGTAGCACAGGATCATAATATTTTAATCACTTTAATAGTTCATATCGAATAATCTCCCGATGATGCTAACACGGATAGCGAAAAATAGCGATTGTGATGTTCAAAAAATGGTGTTTAATCAAAAAAAGTGGTAAATATCTTGCAATTTAGTATTTTAATAGTGTACAAAACTGCTTATAATTTAAACGAATTTATACATTAAGTAAAGAGATATATTCTCAAATTATTACGGTATATAAAATAAAATTATTACGAAATATAAAAAAAGATAATTGAAGAAAAAGCCGATAATAAAAGACGTTGGTTTTTCCTTCACAAACGGATTTTGATCACCGTTTAATTATGCAAATTTTCCATTGCTTTAAGAATATGCTGCCAACGTATTAAGTTTCTTTGTAGATTAATTCAAAATCAGATTAATTACTAGTTAATAATAATAATAGGATATTATATTTTAAGCTTTCAAATAACACTATAATATTATTAAAATTTACCATATTTTTTATGAAAAATTTATTTAACAAAATCAATAAAGAGTACTGAAATATTAGTGCTATTTTCCTTTTCTTTTAATTTTTTTCTAAATGCCTCAGAGAATACATTATGGCATGATATTTGTTTTTCTTCTTTGCTTTTAAATATGTGTATATATGCGCTGAATTTGGTTATCACTTTTTTATTGTAACAATAATAATAATTTCGCTGAACACGAAAACATATTTAATTTAAAAGGGTATATATTGGGTTGCCTATCGAAATATTTCAGATTATTACTAAGTTTAAACATTATAAAACAATTATGAAATATTTTACCATTAATCATTATTATTCCATTTATTTCAGTTAAGCTAGAAAGCGCCATTCAAATAGATTATTTCTTTTACAAAATATATTAATTCTAGTTGCCCGATTATGTATTTGGTTTTTTATAAAAAGTAAAAGGTAACTCAATCAATGAAAAATAATCTTGGCATATTTTCATACACTGTATATATCACTTCCAGGCAAATCTTTTTAAATAAATAAAAGTTTTCTTGCCAACATAACCTCTTTGATTGTTTACGTATCTTACGTGTGCTTCTTTTTTTCAAGGAATTTTTAAAGAAATGGGTCTCGATAAAGCTACTCTTATGCAAAAGGTATGTGAGCTTACGATCTTATCTTATTTATAATCAACATTATTTTTTTTGGGAAAAGGTTACATATAAAGGATTTATATTAAGATACTAGTACATCAATTTTAAAAATTATACCTGTTAATTTACAGATTGAACATGCAGAAGATTCTATCAAAATAGGCTATGGCAGGCTGCTAGCCTTGGAGGATAAACTTAAAGAAGGAAAATTACCCAAAGAAAAAGAAAAATTACTGAAAATGGAACTTGAAGAATTACGAAAACTGCTCAATACTCATAAAAAACAATTAGATCATTTAAGAACGCATAACAGAAATACTTTTATATTTGTAGCAGCATTACTGTTCATATTTTTTAGCCTCTATATGTTGTATATCCTAATTTTTGGTCTAGATTAAGGACAGACATTCTAGCTTATGACAATTTATTTTTTACATTTTTCTAATAAACTCTAAATTTTACCACTCATTTAAATAAATATATCTACACATTCCTTTGAATGTAAAACTTATATTCAAAGATTCATTCAGGTTATATTTTTTAAATTTAAGATTTCGATTTATTAAACCGACTTCGACTAAATGTAGGTATCTTTTTTAGTTTGCGATATTTCTTTCGAAAGATGGCGACAGCATCTTAGCATCCATTTGGCGTTTTTTCAGTATTAAACGCGGTTTACAAGTTTGTTATTACATATATAAAAGCTATAAGAACACTATTAAAAATGAAATTAGTAAGGTAAGCAAGCAAGCAAGCCTTCATTGCTTTTATAATTTTAAGTTATCGAAACCCCGGGTGTGGTTTATTTTAATGCCAAACACATATCTTAACCTTCAATTTTGTAAATACCGCTTTTGATTTTTTAAGGTTTTTGATGAAATTATCCCACGAAACAGTAACTATGGAACTGAAAAATGGTACCCAGGTACATGGTACAATAACTGGGGTGGATGTAGCGATGAATACACACTTAAAAGCTGTTAAGATGACTCCTAAAAACAGAAATCCAATCAATCTTGATACATTGACTGTCAGAGGGAACAATATCCGATATTATATTCTTCCGGATAGTTTACCGTTAGAAACACTTCTTATTGATGATACACCAAAAGCCAAAGCTAAGAAGAAAGAGGCAGCCAGAGGTGCTGCAAGAGGTAGAGGTCGTGGAAGAGGACGAGGTGGTCCAAGGGGTAGAGGAAGAGGTAGAGGTCGACGATAAGAAGCTATTAGGTGTCATTAAGAACATGTATGTTTTAAGTGATCTAGTTATAAGGGGCCTTTCTCTAACGGCCATCCAAAAATATAATTTTAAGTCAAATATTTATACTTGCATCCAGAAGACCATATACAATTGTATAAAATAACTTTTTATGAAGTTCAATTGTGAGATGTTAATGTGTTCCAATAATTTTTTCATACAACAGATTTATAAATGGATGTAAATTAGTCAAAATAAACATACTTTGGTTATGAGTCTGGTATTTTTATTAACATTAACTGTCTGACTAGAGATATAGTATCAGATGTAACTGCATGGTATTACAAATTAAAATTATAAAAAGTATGCTTATGGGTGCTATAATGCAGTATGCCAAGTACTCTTGCCAACTTTTATTTTATGCTGACAGCAGTATAGAGTGCCAAAACTTTTTATCAATTTGAAAAAAAAACAGTAGCAATGATCTTGTGTGCATTCTAAATATAATCTGTTAGCATTTTTTGATATTGCTTTAAATTTAAGTTTCAATAATAGATATTTAATTATTGATTGATTTGTCCGTTACTTTGTGATAGTTCATTTTAATTTGTGTGTCAAATAAATATTTAATTTTTTTATATTAAAAGTGAAAACATGATTTGAAAAATATAAGATATCAAACAATGGTGAAGAGAAAAGAAATGTTATATTTTCTTTTGACCTTGCAAGTCTTGGTTTTTAATTGAAGCAACTTATTGTACATAAAAGGGAATCAATTCTTCTATTGGAACCTTTGGTGTGAAACACTAAACTTGAAGAGATTTACCACTAAACACCAAATCACTTTTTTTGATGATTAATCTTAATAATGATTTAATATTAAATCATCTCCAGATGATGCTAACATGGTTAGCGAAACGTGCGTCGAGCAGTTAAAAAAAAGTGATTTGGTGTTTAGTGGTAAATCTCTTCAAGTTTAATAAAAGAGAATGCTCAACAATATATCAGTTATTCATTGTATATCAAATAATGGAGAAAACAACATAATCTGATGGTCCTTAATTATTTTTAAGTACAAAGAGCAGTAGCATATGAGGCCATGGAGGAAGTGGAAATACCAGTTAAGCTTAAGTGACCATGTTTAACTCTAAGGCAATACTAAAAATCCAACAACAGTATATATCCAATCACAATATAATTTAACATCAGATAAGGCTTGCAATAGGGAGATGGATTGGTACCAGTTCTGCTTAACATATGATAAACAAAGTTATCAGTGAAACAAACATAGACGTAAATAGACCAGTGCCAAATGAAAAACAGTTGGTTATCTAGATAGATGACAGGTGAATGTATTAACACAATTGAAAAGATCATTAATAGAGATCTATGATGTGTCATAGGTGAAAGCTAAAAAGCTTGTGTAGAAATAACTATAATAGGTGTTTCGGTTAATAATGTCAATTTTGTCGCAAAATTTAAGTATTTTTTTCCATCAAAAATTAATTACTTTAATAATCAAAGTATTGTCCATCGTTAGCTATTTCCTTTTTCCCTTGTTTTTGTCAAAAAGATCTTTTGGTTTTCTGAAGACAACCATTCAAGTAAAATTTTCATGTAAGAATGTAAGTGTTGTTCTGAAATCGAAATAAGTGGTAATCCGAAGTCCGGCGAATACGGTGGGATAGGTCGTACCATGATAAGCTTTCCAAATAGTTTTTTACACATTTTGCAACATGGGACCGAACATTGTCATGTTGAAGAATGAATTTATCGTGTCTTTGGCCGTATTCGGATCTTTTTCCTTTGTTTGTCGGTATCGATAGACAGTAGTCGTTTCACCAGGTTTCAGCACTTCATAATACACAGTTCCTCTACTATCCTGCTAAATAGACAGCAAAGCCTAGGGTGGGGTCTACCTAATTTTTTGCGCTTTGGGTTGTCGAATAGCGATAGCCAGTAGTCGTTTCACCAGGCTTCAGCACTTTATAATACACAGTTCTTCTACTATCCTGCTAAATAGACAGCAAAGCCTAGGGTGGGGTCTACCTAATTTTTTGCGCTTTGGGTTGTCGAAGTAAATTCACTTTTCATCACGTCACAAATCAACGCAAAACACCTTTTCTTTTCTGTTTGGCAAACAGAATTTTACAGGTGGTTTTTTGCCTTTCAATGTATCTTTCCTTCGATTCATATAGAACCCATTTTCTTTCCTTCTGGATCTTTCCCAAAACGTTCGGAAATAGTGGATTGGGCAACATTTAATGCTTCTGCCAATTGTTTCCACGTATGAATTGAGTTTTCATCCAATAATGCTTGCAAATCTGCTTCTTCAAATTGTTTCCGTTGTTCTTGTCACGGTCGTACTTGTCACGCACGGTTGTTCTTGTACGCTCCTTGTCATTTATACCAAAATCACTACTTTTAAAACGTTTAAACTATCGTTTACAAGTTTTTTGGGTTAGAGCATGTTCACCATAAGCTTCAACCAACAATCGATAATTTTCAGCAGCAGGAAATGTTATTAAACTTCTCCTCAAAACGTCTGATTCTGGTACAGAATTCGACATATTCAAAGTTATGAAAAACTATGTTTTTTACACAATGAC
The DNA here is from genome assembly GCA_031761425.1 of Cosmopolites sordidus. Classification (NCBI taxonomy): domain Eukaryota; kingdom Metazoa; phylum Arthropoda; class Insecta; order Coleoptera; family Curculionidae; genus Cosmopolites; species Cosmopolites sordidus. The sequence continues at coordinate 67,108 of JARFXV010001663.1, forward strand.
AATGAATAACGAACTGGCTTTTCATAGCGTACGTTTAGCCTCCAAAACGCCATAAAGGTCATTAATTTATACAAACAAATGTATTAGTAACGCCATCTCTTAGCAAAACCGACATTGTTAACCGAAACACCTATTAGACAAATGATAAATTTAAACAGAACGAAAAAGATGAGACTAAAACTGGATAATTAGCGATAACAACAGAGAAGTTGTGAATTAATTTACTAATCTGAACCAAAATATCTTCACAGGTGACATCAGAAATCGTATTAAAAAGGATAACAGAACTACTTATTACCTGCAGTCTGTTCTAAGATCCAAACTTATACTAAGGAACAAGAAAGTTAAGATCTCTAAAACACTTATTGGGCCAGTAATAACTTATGTTGCGACTTACGGTTACTTATATCAGACTTATAGCTGCGACCTTTACAAAGAAAACGAAAGAGATACTTGCAGTATCTGTCGGATGAATACTCAGAAGAATTTTTGGTAATGATAGTGAAAATAGTGAAAATTAGTGAAAATAGTGAAAATTCGAGAATTTGGTATAAGTTCTATTTCACAAAATTATATAAAGATCTGGATATTGTGGACTATATGAGAGTTCAGCTACTCAGATGAGAGGGATACGTGGCGAGAATGCCAGAAAGCCGAATACCAAAGAGAATCATTGACCAACGAACAGTGCTGTAACAGAAACATAGGGAAACCAAAGACTTGATGGTAGAAGGATGTTGGAAGAGATGCTAAAGAACTACTGCACATCAAAATATTATAAGGGGCTGCTGGAGATCGATTTGGATGGAGGTCAAGGCTCACTGACGGGCTGTATCACCACAGGAAAAGAAGAAGAAACAATTGTACATGCAAGACAAGACACACTAGAAACCGTGAACGAATATGTAAAAATAAGAAAAAGAGAATACTGGGAAAACTTTACCTATACAGATAGAATACGACCTGTACAGTTCATAGAAAAATATATGGAAGATGATAAAAAAGACATAAATGAATTTGGAAGAATAGATATTTTTTTTTTGGGTTTTTCGTCAGAATCTAAAACTCAAAAAATATCAAAATTACCTGTTCTTATGTAAATCACTGGGTAAAAAACAAAAACAAAACGGAGATAAATTTCTCAGTGATTCTATTTCTGTAATAAATTTGCCTAACGAACAAAAATTTAAAAAATAAAAAAAAAATTAAATAAATACAAACTTTTGAACGTTAACGTTTCGGGAGGTCTTCCCCTACCAAAAAAAAAATATTAATAAATTTTTGTTGGTTAGGCAAATTAATTAGAGAAAAAGAATCACCGAGAAATTTGTCTCCGTTTTGTTTTTGTTTTTTACCCAGTGATTCTTTATTTACATAAGAACAGATATTTTTGATATTTTTTTGAGTTTAGGTTTGTGGCGAAAACCCCCAAAAAAGGGAAAAAATATATGAACACGTCACAATCATTCAGACAATACTAAGAATAGATAATGTCACAGAAGTGTAATGGGCTAAATACTTTTCAGGACTATAAGGAGATGGAGAGGAGGATGACGATAATAATGAAGAATTTTTTAAAGAAGACAGAGCAGCACTACTAATACTTGAGGAAGAATTAGAAGAACAAATAGAGAAATTAAGAAAATTGAAAAGCATCAGAGCTAGACGAAAAACATGCTGAACTTCTGAAATACAGAGGAAACACGTTAAAAGGCTGGATATTAAAACTCTTCAATAACATATTAATGATTAGGAAGATCCTAATTGCAAGAAAAAAGCTTATTATTGTCTATTTAAAACAATTATAAGGGCATGAGTCTAATACAGATTACAACATAATTACACAGGTCGATATGATTTTTGTAAAATTAATTAGAATGCTCTTTTTGCGTTTCATTTAGGTATATATTAAAACACCTTTTCACAGAAATGGCCTAGCACGTCTCATTTTCAAGTAGCTGCTTCTCCTTTATATCATAGGCCCATTGAAATTATTTGTACCCGACTTTGGATTGGACAATGTAGGACAATTACCACAAGACCGTAGAGGGGGTATTTCCAGAGTATTCTACGAAATTTTAAGGGCAGTTTTATTGTTTTCTATAGTTTAATTTGTTTCTGTCTCGTTTACAGTACAGTCAAGTGTTGTTATACAACATTTATAATCAGTTTTCTTATATATGCGAACAATTTACTTAAAAGGCACAGCTAGATCAATTCCGAGGAAGTAAAAAAGCCTATATTTTAAATTTTAAGTGCCAAATTGTAGATCAAGATAAAAGTTGGGCTCTTCCGTCTCGCCATATTAAACTTGGACTAACAAAAAACTCTGTCAAACCATGGACAAAGAAGGTAATGGTTTCAAGTACCTAAAAGAAACATTTCCTCAATTATTAAGTGATACAAAACTAAAAGAAGACATATTCATTGGACCTCAAATAAGGAAGCTTCTAGGTGATTTCCGTTTTCAAGGAAAAATAAATGAAATCTAACTGGCAGCTTGGAAATGTTTTGTAAGTGTAGTGAGAGGATTTCTGGGCAACAAGAAAGATGAAAACTACAGAAACCTCATAAATGGACTCTTGAAAGCCTATGAATTTCTAGTACGACGCATGTCTTAAAAAATGCATTTTTCAAACTCCCATTTGTTTTTTTCTGGAAAATGTATGTGCAGTAAGCGACGAAGGAGAGAGGTTTCATCAGAACATCAGGACGATGGAAGCAAGATACCAAAAATGCTGGAACCAATCTATGTTCGGCGACTACTACCGGTTTCTAAAAAGAGATGATGCTATAGAAGACAAGAGAAAAAAGTGAAAGTTTTTGTCGTTGTATGACAACTCATGTAATATATTTTTTCTTCACATAATCCTCAGTAATATCTTTGCATAGATTTAACACTTTTTACATGTTTGTATTAAATAAATATTAGATTATAAAATTATATCGTCTCCTTTTTCTTCCCCACCATCGACCTCATGTCCCAAAAAAACTGTACGTGTTACAGCAATTAGCTTATCATTTTCGGATTTAAGACTATAAAATACTTTATATACACCTATTTTCATCAATGTCAAAAAAGTTTACATTTGTTGACCTCTGTTATTAGCAGCTATTATAGAAGATCAAATAGAAAGCAAAGTAGAAATGAGAGTAGACGAAGAACAACAGCTTGATAAACTTACTGGTACTTCGAAAGTTTAAAGTCTGCTTTTGATAGAGTTAAGAGGAATAATATTCTGATACTATTAAGACACCAGAACAAAAATAAAGACCATAAAGCTGATGGATATTAATAAGTATAAAAGAAAAATTATCCAGAGACGTGACAGAATTAGTGCAATTATAATAAAAGCAGGCATAAGATAAGGAGACACTCTGAGCTAATCATTATGATCATGAATCAAATATAATGAGAAGTTGGAAAGTTTGAGGATTATAGAATGGCAAAAAACATAATATGGACATAGCATTTGAAAAAACTCGACATCGACAAAAATCCACAAAGATGTAATTTTGAATTAGAAAACAAAGTCATTCAATAAGTAATGTAATTTAATTACCTACGAATAAAGATGGAACAATATCAAAAGAAATAGCTAATCCTAGAATAAGCATGGTTTAGAAACAATATCTGTAGAAATAAATATATAATTGCAGAAGGTACAATGGAAATATATAAATCAAAGTCCTTCCTGAATTAATCTACTCTCACTTCAATACACTTATTCCAAAAATTTTTTGCCAGTCTACGAAACAGTTTTTATACATGATATCTGCTGTTTCCTGCAAATCGATGAACAAACTCTCTTGAATGGCTTCTATGAATCAGTTCTTCTATTGAAACCTTTGGTATGAACACTAAACTCGAATATATTTATCATTAATCGCATAACCATCATCACAAGATGATTTAATCTAATTTTAGCTTAGTTCCAAAGCACGATTATTATATAAATAGAACATAGTTTAGCTTTATAATGAGATTAAATCATCTCCTGATGGTGTTAACATGGTTAGCGAAACGTGCGTCGAGATATTAAATAAAGTAATTTGGTGTTTAGTTGTAAATTTCTTCGAGATTAGGCTTCTATGAATTCAAAACAGCGCCCACGTGGTGGTTTCTTCAATCGAGGGAACCGGAAAAAATCACACGGTGCCATATCTGGTGAATATGATACTTGTGGAATGGTATTTGTTTGATTTTTAGAGAAAATTTGATGAATTATTATGCGATATCGTGATTCCAATACCATGAATTATTTTGCTACAAATCCGACAAATTACCATTTTAAAGCGACGTTTACTGACAATTACTCAATGCAAGACCCATCATTTTGGTAAATTTTCCTTCACTGATTGACGTAGAAAGTTTTCCCGAACAAGGTTCGTCTTCAACTACGTTTCTATCATCACTAAAGTCCTTGTATCACTTGAACTTTTTTTTTGGCATAACGCCATAACGTTTTCATGATATTTTTAATGCGTCAACATAAGAAATTTTGTTTTCTAGATAAAATTTAATGCACATTTTTGCTCGATAAATGTATCCATTTTTATAAATTGCCAAAAAAAAAATTATCAATTGCAAATGGTTGTATCGATACGTAAAGCGCGCGAATTTTTAAAACACAGATCACCTCACTTTTTGATCATAGTAGTATGTGGAAATGAAAGATCGGTTAAATGCATTATACCTAGAGATCGAGAAATATAAGTTTATGAGAACAGTGTAACATTCAAGATATAAGTAAATGGACTAAAACAACAAAAAAAAAGCCTTGACTTTAACACGCAGAAAGAATGGAAACCGCTAGATTAGCGTATTTTTCTAAGAACAATAAACCATACAGAAGAAAACCGATAGGAAGACTGTCTTAAAGATAACTAGATGGATGTCTAACAGCAGCAAAAACAAAAACCGAACAAAATGCATCCAAACAGAAGAAATCCTAGTCAAACGAAGATAAATAATTGTAGAATAGTTCACGATAACTCTTTTATGAAGATGCATTAAATTATATTGCTACTTAATAAAATCTAGAGATTATCAAAACTATGAATAGAAACTCTTTTTTTTTACTATCATATTAGGAAAGGCAGATTTTCTGGTTTTATAAATATTGACCCAAATATAATTTTGAGATAATGTACCATATATATTGTATAGGTGTATGTTTTCTTTCAAATAGAGCTTCACTGGTGGATAAAAATGAAAATAGTTTACATTTCATTGGTTTATAATAATTAAAAATCAGTTGGTTAACACTGAGAGTGTTTTTGCTTCAGTGATAATGTACTATATGCTAAAAAATACCATCACCATTAATAAAATCAAAAATATTTATCTACCTTTAATGTCGACTGAAACATTTTCACGTTCACAGTTTTTCACATCTACACTAACACTATCTTGAATTGTACTTAATATAACTAACGATAAAGGAAGCCAGAGTCATAAAATCGACTAGCTCGAGAAATGTGATAAAAACAATTTAGCAGGACTGTTGGTCAACAAAAAATATGAAATAAAAAACGTATCATAAATAATACTGTGCAAGGCCTACATTGATGCATCTATATATTTTAATACTATTTTTAAGAAAAACAAAAATCAAACAATTGAAATGTGTTTCAAATTTTTGATTAAACAAAATAATAATGCATAACTTTTTCTGCCAATTAATCTATTTATTGTTATACCAGGTGCGTCTCACGGAAAACAGGACTTAAAAAAAAACAAATATTTATTTTTTAGGCAAAAATCATTATTTTTATTCAAAATGTCTCCTTGTGCCTCAATACAACGTTTTGCACGGTCAATTACGTTGACGAATGAATTTTTGAGCTCGGCCAAAGAAATGTCCTTTAGGATGGCGGTCGACGCCTTTTGAATATCTTCAAGGTCGGCATAACGCTGTCCCTTCATCGGTAAATAAAGTTTTTAGAAGCGGTAGAAGTTGCACGGAGCCAAATAAGGCGAGTATGGTGAATAATTCAAGATTAAAATGCCATTTTTGGTAAAAAACAAAAAACGTAGAAACAAATCAATTTGGTTTGCTCGGGTGCTTCCATCACCAGTAACAATAATGTATTTGAAATTTTCGTCCTTTTTCGACTATTTAATCAAGTCCTTGCAATGTTGGACTCTGAGCAATTTTTGGACGTCAATGAATTTGTGTGGAACAAAGCATGCACAAACCTTCCAAATGATCGATCAAAATTCGATGAATTGAATTTTTGGACATGTTCAATTCTAAGTCCAAAGTAAGTTGAAAGTCCTTACGACCTTCTTTGAGTCGTTTAAACCACCCGTGGCCTCTGCCTCGGAATAAACAATCCTCACTATACACTTGTTTCATTAATTGAAACGTTTCGGTGAATGTTTTACAATATTTAAAACAAAACTTAATGTTCGCTCTTTGTTCGATGTTAATTTTTCGACCGATTGTATAACATTTATAGTTTAAGCGCGATAACTTGGCATCTAATGGTCCGAATGTCATGAAATTTTGTCAAAACATCAGTGAAGGATCCCGTCAAAAGAGGGCGTCACTAGAAAAAGCTATTTTTAAAAAGTCCTTAGTATTAAGTCTTAGTATTCTTTTTGACGCTTAACACTCGCAATCTTCTCTCTAGTATAGTTTCCTACATTTTTAACACGCTGTTATTAGCTTCACCTGTATCTATCTATGTAACAGAATCTTTGAACGCTCTTTTCACACATTTCAAAACTTCAGATTAAATTAAAACTTTGCACACTTATCAAGGACCGATGTCAATACAATAATTTAATAGGTTCGTCCCATTATTCTGAACAGGATCACGGTTATAATACCCAAGGAAGGCAGTAGGCGCGCAAGTTACCCATTCCCGTCACGAGTAAGTAGTGACGAAAAATAAATAATAGTTTAAAAAACTAAAAAAACAGGCTTTTATAGCAGATCGAACTAGAAAATTAAAAATAAATTATAGTTTAAAAAAAACTAAAAAGCACACTTTAATAGAAACCGAACTAAAAAGTAAAAAATAATTTTTAGTATAAGAATAAAGTGATGAACGAGAAAATAAATGTGTCATTGTAAAAAAGCGTGGGGTGCTTTCTACTATATTTTCTTACTAACTCTACTTGTAGAAACGATACTGATGGAATATCTATAACAAGTGAAATCGAGCCCCCTACTTTTTTTACAATGACACATTAATTTTCTCGTTCATCACTTTATTTTTATACTAAAAATTATGTTTTACTTTTTAGTTCGAGTTATTATCAAATCCCTTCTTTTAGTTTTTTTAAAAATATTATATATACATTATATATATATATATATATATATATATATATATATATATATATATATATATATATATATATATATATATATATATATCACGGGCGTAGCCAGGATTTAGTTTGGGGGGGGGGTTAGTTTGAAGTAAATAAAACAACAAAAATATACTTACATGAAATTTAATATCTATATATTCATCGGAAAAATTACGATATATTTATAAAGTTCTTAACTTTAAATGAAATGGTTAAATTAATTTCGTTCCTCTGCGTTAAATCTAAAACCATTAAAGAAGAAATCTTCGGCTTTTTCTTTTAAATATATCCACTACTTCATCTGCATGAATTTCTGTTCCATAGTGAATATTCATGAGAGCCAAACCATTAAGTCTGTTTTCACTTGTAGTGAAAGACCTTTCTGTTGTAGCAGTGGATACAGGAATGGTAGCCAAGATTTGTAGTAATGTGTAAATATTAGGATAAAGGTTTTTATCGCACTTTTTGAATAATCACTAAACACATCACAAAATCCGAAGATCGAAGCGTACTTAGCAATTGGCCGGCTTGTTGCGATGTTTCCTTATTGTGATTAAATTGGAGTTCTTCGAGAGCATTCACAATCGCTGAATACGTGGTAGTAATATTTTAGTATTACTATTAGTAGTAATATTTGGCTTATTTCGGGGGGCTTTGAACCCCCAAAACCCGTGATATATATATATATATATATATATATATATATATATATATATATATATATATATATATATATATATATATATTCAAATATAAGTTAAAATATTGAAAAAGGGAAAAGTATAATTGACCTTGACCAGAATATACAGTGGATCCCAAAAATATTCGAGCAAGTATATTACTATAAGTGTCCCTATGGAAATATTAAAAAATAAAATGTAATAAAAATAATTTATTAGGGAAATTAATAAACACTTCTAGTACAACCATAATTTAAGTCTTCTTCGATTGGAACCTTCGGTGCGAAACACTAAACTCAAATAGATTTACTGCTAAACACCAAATCACTTCTTTTAAAGTTCTTCAAGCACGTTTCGCTAATCATTTTGCATCATCAGGAGATGACTTAATATTGACAGGTTAGGTTAAGAAAACAAGAAGAAGGTTAAGTGTTTAGTAGTTGTACACGCTTTAAGAATAAAATTTTAGTTTTTTTGTACATCAGTCGTTTTTTTTTTAATTTATGAAGCCATCCTTACAATATAAATAAAATATATAATACTTTTATATAAGATACGTGAATAAATGGTGGCATGCAATAGCGTATTCCATCACTTCAATTAATGAAAATATCTATATCGCAAAATGTTTATAAATTAATTTCAAATATTTTGTATGAGTATATTGGATTATTTTGTTTTTCTATGTTGTATGGTAAAAGAGTAACAGTACGAAGCAAACACAACGATACAGCTAAAGTTAGTATTAATTTATTTTTCCATAGAACTAAATCAGTAGTGTTAACTGGTGTAACAAATGTTGGAATAATGTCTTCACATAAGAAACTGAAGTTAGAGTGGCTAATAATTTATTCTGATTATTTATTTTAAAGCGAAAAGAGTGTATTGTGTACTTTATACAATATTGAATTTGTTTGAACAAAAAATATTATATTGACGACATGTGAATGATACCAATCAAACCCATCAGACCACCGTGGTCGGCCAATCATTTTAAAAGAAACCGGGGACCATCAGTACACCTAAAGGAACTTTTTGTCTTCATGTAACTACTTGCAATTTATTTATATAGAACTTGTTTAGAAAATTAGTGAATCAAATATTGTTTAATTGAATATGTTAAGTGTACGACTATAACTAAACACTTATAAGTAGACCGGTTGCGGTGGTCTTGTGGGTTAGTCGCCTGCCTAACCACACACACACGCTCACACATATCCACACCTAAATGTCCGTGATTGTTTCTAGACAAGAGTGTAAAATCCGACAACGAATTACCCCTCAGTCACGCCAGTTAAAGGCTGGGTAAGGCCGGATGCCTTCTGAGAAGTGTTCTATGTTGGTCACTCGCCAGTCGGTAGGCTTCCTGATAGACTTATGAGCAGGCACATAACCAAAGGTTGATAGCCTGAGGGGGGTGCTGGTCTGAGTTTGTCAGTAGCTGATGACCGTGGTTCGGAACCCACATTAAGCTGTAGGTCCAGTCGCTAAATAGCCTTAGATGCTGATGCGCCTCTAACCGTAAATCTTTTCCTTATAAATAGAGACCGGCTAAAAAGATATGTATGTATGAAAATATCTATATCGCCAAAATGTTTATAAGTTAATTTTAATTGCTTTTTGAGTACGAGGGCTGTCTGATCAGTACCTGGCCTAGCCCAAAAATGCCGCTGTTAGTATTTAAAAAGTATTTTTCGTAAATATAATCTTTCATAACAATACTCTCAAACTGTCAAGTCAAGTCAAACAGCTTTTGTGATTTTACAACAATGAAAAAAACTGACTATCGAGCAGTGATAAAATACTTGTTTTTGAAAAAGAAAAGAAATGAAGAGATTAGCGCGGAGCTCAGCGAAGTTTATGGTACTGTGCACCTTCGTTATTAACGATAAAATATTGGGCAGCTGAATTCAAACATGGCCGTACAAGCATTTTTGATGAAGACCGCCCAGGTCGTCCAAATAAATTTAATAGTTCAGAAATGATTGAAAAATCTACGATATTGTGATAAACGATCGGAGAGTGAAAGTGCTTGAGATGGCTGAGACTGTGGGCATCCCAATTGAATGGGTGCAGAATATTTTAACAACTCATTTGGACATGAAAAAGCTTTCCACAAGATGGGTCCTTGCTCACAACTGATGTGTCAACTTCAAAAGAATGTTTGGCGATATTAAAACGCAATCGGAATGATTTTTGGCTTCAGTTCATGACTGTTGACGAAATATGGATTCATCACAACACGCCAGAGATCAAAGAACAGCTAAACAATGGGTTTTCCGAGGCGAATCTGCGCCAAAGAACATCGTATTGTTTACAGGGAATACAAAAGATAGAAAGACGTCGTGTATCTAACGACTAAGTCTATCGAATTAAAAGGTGATTACGCTGAAAAATAAAATAAATTTAACAGATAAAAATGTTTTTTTTTCTAGTCAAGGCCAGGTACTTATCATACAACCTGCGTATATTCGATTGTTTCGTTTTTTTATGTAGTATCAGTGGCGGCTCGTGTGTTTTTAAAGTGGGAGGGCGTAGAAGAAAATAGTGTTGCTGAAGATTTTTTTTGCTTTTCCCTTACTCCTTTTTACCTATTAGTTATTGAAACCCTATACAGAAGGTGAACCAAGAAAATGAGTTAAAGGAAAACAACTGAAAGGAAATAAAATGTGGTGTTTTGCTCTGAAAAATTGTTTACTGTGATAAATGCCGGAGGGGCAATGCTCCAACGCCTTCCCTCACGAGCCGCCACTATGTAATATGATAAAAGATTAACAGTACGAAGTAAGCACAATGATAAAGCTAAAGTTAGTATTAATTCATTTTTCCATAGAACGAGTCAGTAGTGCAGGACTATGACTAAACACACTGATAAGCAGTGACCTTGCTCGAGCTTGTACAGAAATTAGGTCTCCATTGATTAGCATATTATTAAAAAAATTCTTCAAAACATGATAAAAACAACCTTTTATAAACCGTTTACTACCTTTGCCACATTTTTTCCACGTGGTGGGCATAAAGGTAAACAGTTTTCTTGAAATTGGCATTGTGGGTGTTGCACTTTTTTATCTCCTAGTATATAGCTACCAGTATATAGCCAGTATATAGCATCCAGCCCAGCTGGATGTGTTGCAGATGTATTCAAAACACATTCGCTCTTAATAGTGTCTGTGGCATGATTCCAATAATAATAAATTTTAAACGTGGAAATCACACTGTGATTCGACGTTCAATATCATAATTAGAAAAATAGACAGATTGTTTAGTGAACAAAGTCTATTCTAGTAAATTGAAGCTAATTAACTTAACACAACTGGATAAAAATATTCCTGAGAAATAACCTGATTTATATGAAAAACAATAGCAAGAATATGGACAGGACCGTTTTTGGATATTTGTGAAAACAAAAAAATGTTTTGTGTATAGCATTGTTGACATAATTTTTGTTGAGACATTGATGATAATACCCTTTTCGCATTTCATTTAGGTAGTTAGTAAAATATCTTTTCACAGAAATGGCCTAGCACGTCTCATTTGCAAGTACCTGCTTCTTTTTTATATCATGGGATCATTACTGGATACGGGATCAGGACTGGACAATGTAGGTATTGCCACAAGACTGTAGATGGGATATTTGCACAGTATTCTACGAACCTTTAAGGGTAGTTTTATTGTTTCATATAGTTTAGTTTGTTTCTGTTTTGTTTGCAGTACAGTCATGTGTTTAAGTCGATTTTATATTAAATGGCAAGTTCTAGTCGTCGATTTTGCAAAAATCGATTGGATAAGTTTTGTTATATATGCTGACGATTTATTTTAAAATCACAAGCAAGTCAAAAAAGCCTATATTTTATATTTTAAGTGTCAAACTGAAGATCAAGATAAAAGTTGGGCTCCTCATGTTTGCTGTCTGAGCTGTCATGTAAATTTAGTGCAGTGGATGCATCGCAAGATAAATTCTATGCCGTTCGCTGTTTCGATGGTGTGGAGAGACTGACCATGTAAGTGATTATTCCTTTAGTATCACTAAAACAGAAAGGATTTCAAAAAAACAAAGGAAAAAATTCAGTATCCAAATTTGGCTTCTGCAGTGCTACCAATTGCGTCTTTAAACCTAGACACCATGTTTCCCGGTGATTCTAATTCTTCATCAGGATCTGATTCACAACTTCCTGAGAACACCAGTTGTGATCCAACATTTTTAACAACCACCATTGAACCTCACTTAATAACTCAGCATGAATTAAATGATTTGATACGTGACCTGGGATTGTCAAACTGAAAATCAGAACTTTTTGGTTCCAGATTTCATTAGAGGAACCTGTTAGATAAAAATGCAAGTGTTTCACTTAACTGAAAACGGAATGTAACATTTTCAAGTTTTTATAAAATCGAAGGATCGCTATGTGTCTGTTGTGATATTGATGGTTTAATGAATGAGCTTAATATGGAATATATACCTTCCGTGAGGATTATTTTCATAGATTCGTCGAAATACAACCTAAAAGAGTCTTGCTTCATACTGGAATAAGGGACAAGTGAAAGTTTTTGTCGTTGTATGACATCTCAAATAATATATTTTTGTTCATATAATCCTCAGTAATGTCTTTGCATAGATTAAAAAAATATTGCTAAATATTAAATTGTGAAAATATGTCATCTCCTTTTTTTCCCACCACTGACCTCCTGTAACAAAAAAACTGTACGTGTTGTAGTAATTAGCTTATCATTTACGGATTTAGGACTATAAAATACTTCTTATACATCTATTTTCATCAATGTTACCTCAAAAAAGTTTAAATTTGTTGATCAGTGTAATTAAAACATCCAATCCTATCTCCAGATTTGTTTGTTTTAAAATTCCACTTATTTCTGCTTTTATGTAATCAAATGCAAATTTGTGTTGCTTAAATATGTCTTAATTTTTTTATGATAACAAATTATGGAAAAACATAAAAGGCTGACGCTGAACAGATTAAATTGTATTAGGTATCAAAAAAAAATAGTATACAAAAATGCATATCATTGATATAGCCCATGAAACTGCTTTCGTATTGTTTGAAAACATTTCATTACTATGATCAAAACGTAATTGTGACCTAAAAATTCGCGCTCTTCACATATCGATACAACCATTTATTTTTAAGTTTAAGATTATAAAATGCTTAAAGATTATAAAGAACCAGGTAGTGATGGGATATCTGGTGAAATGATCAAGCAGATGGGTAAGGAAGGAATTAATATATTATATTTAATCTGCAACAAAGTATGAGGTCAAGGTGTATGGCCAAAAAAGTGGAGCATATCACTTTTCATGCCGCTCCACATGAAAGGTTCAACTGGAAAATGTGAAAATTATCAGACTATATCTGTTGTTTCACATGCAAGTAAAGTCCAATTGCAAATCATAAATGATTGTCTGAAACTTTTCACTAAGAATCAACTTTCGGTTGATTCAATTACAGGCTGATTATGAGATTGAAGGTATAGGAACAAGGGAGCAGATCCTCAAATTATGTCAGCTGATGTATAAGGCCTTGAGTTCAACACTTCTCTGTTTTTTCTTGACGTTGAAGTTGATGACGAGTTATCATCATCCTTTAACGTTGGCAAGGGCGTCAAATAACTGGGAAGGGGGATTTATTGTAATCAGTAATCTTCGTTTTGCAGAAGACACCACATTAATGGCAAGTAGTGTACAGGAGATTACCGAAATATCAAAACGTCTGCAGGATGAGAATAAAAAACTGGATCTGGAAAGAAACTGATTGAAAACTTTGATTGAAAGATAGAAGAGGCAATTTATTTAATGTAAGTTTAGATAGTGACCGTATTGACAACAACATCCAGTTCACAGAAACGGAACCACCAATATTCAGGAGTGAAATAGAAAGAGTGACTCGACTTTAAAATCACAAAGCACCAGATAATAATGGAATATCTGGTAAAATGATTAAGTAGATGAACAAGAAAGACATTAAAAAATATTATTATATTTAATCTGCAACAAAATATGGGATCAAGGTGTATGACCACAGGACTGGAGCATATCAACACTTCATACCGCTCCACAAGAAAAGTTCAACTAGAAAATGTGAGAATTACCGCACTATATTATCTGATGAAAGTAAAGTCCTACTGAATACTATAAATGAAGGTATGAAACTCTTCACTAGCAATTAGCTTTCGGTGGTACAAGCTGGTTTTGTTAAAAGTTAAAGGTTTTAGTTAAAGGTAGAGGTAGAGATTTTGTTAAAGGGAGTAGATTATCAATTTACGTCAGCTGATAGAGAAAGCACGTGAGTTCAACACCCTTTTGTCTTTGCGCTTCATAGATTACAAAAAAAAAACCTTTGACTGCAAATTGTGCTCTAAATTGTAGCATGTTCTGGAAGAAATGGAAGTACAATTTCTTGTCTCGCTGATAAAAAGCCTTTACGAAAACAGCCTGGCAAAATTTAAAATTGATGGCGAGTTATCATGATCCTTTAACGTTGGCAAGGGCGTCAAATAACTGGGAAGGGGGATTTATTGTAATCAGAAATCTTCGTTTTGCAGAAGACACCACATTAATGGCAAGTAGTGTACAGAAGATTACCGAAATATCAAAACGTCTGCAGGATGAGAATCAAAAACTGGATCTGGAAAAAAACTGATTGAAAACTTTGACTGAAAGATAGAAGAGGCAATTTATTTAATGTAAGTTTAGATAGTGACCGTATTGACAACAACATCCAGTTCACAGAAAAGGAACCACCAATATTCAGGAGTGAAATAGAAAGAGTGACTCGACTTTAAAATCACAAAGCACCAGATAATGATGGAATATCTGGTGAAATGATTAAGTAGATGGACAAGAAAAACATTAAAATATATTATTATAGTTTTGATTGATTGCGCGGTTGGCTCTTGGTGAAACATAGTAACAATGATAATAATTAAAACACTTGGTATTTGTTTCACAATTCCAGTTTTCAAACTCAAAACAATTTAATTCTTTGCAAAGCTGACAAAGGTAATACTGTTACTATTCTAACAAAAGATGAATACCTACTAAAAATGAACACACTCATCAACACAGAAAACTGTAGAGAACTCAAGACCGATCCAACAAAAAAATATCATACCGCTGTAAAGAAAATTACAAAAACGTACAATGAAACCTTCTTAAATATATCGCAATCCAAACTAGATACCATGAACCCAAAATCTCCAGTCTTATACGGAATGCCTAAACTGCATAAAGATGGCATTCCAATGAGACCAGTCGTTTCTTATGGAAATGCTCCTGCATATAAACTTTGCAAACAACTCAACAGTGATCTACCATTATGTATCGATTTCAACTCGCCCAAAGCAATCAAAAATACAATAGAACTAACAACAAAATTAAAAAACATACAGATACCTCCCAATGCAAAGTTAGTTTCGTTCGATAGAAAAACCCTTTTTTCCTCCATTCCGGTACAAGATCTTAAAAATATCCTCACTGAAAGAATTCATGAATGCAATCTTGAAATCGTACACAAAAATGCTCTCATAGAAGCTATCAATGTATGTACCGAACAAAATTATTTTCTGTTCAATTCAAAATTTTACCAACAAACGAATGGATTACCAATGGGAAGCCCCCTGAGCCCCCTCCTGGCAGAAATTTATATGGCTAATTTTGAAAACAATTTATTTAGCGACACTAATTATACAAGACACATACATTTTTGGGCCAGGTATGTCGATGATATTATTTGCATATGGACCGGTACAGAAAGACTATTGGGTCAATTTCTTGAATATTTAAACAGTGTAAACTCAAAAATCCAGTTCACAATAGAAACAGAGACGGATAATTCATTAAATTTCTTAGATTTAAAAATAATAAGAACACCGAATAAATTAGAATTCGAAATATTTAGAAAACCCACGTATACCGATACAATTATTCACGCAAGTTCAAATCAGTCATGGAATGTAAAAATGTCCACTTTTCATAGTATGACCCACAGACTTCTAACGATTCCACTTAAAAAAGACAGCTATGAAAAAGAACTTAATATTATCAAAAATATCGCAAGGAATAATGGATATCAGCCAAGCATGATAACATACAACAACAAATGATAAAAAACAAGATTAAGAAAAACAACACCAAACATTTTTATGCCGCAACACCCGAAAAAGATTCTAAAAATTGGCATGGTATAAACTATATTCACAAATTAAGTTCAAGAATCACAAATCAGTTAAAGAACAAAAATATTAATATTATCTCTGTTAATAAGAATAATCTTACATCGATGTTAAACAATAACAAAGAAAGAGCAAAATTTTGTGACAAATCTGGAGTATACGAAATTAAATGTAATATGTGTGACGCTATTTATATAGGCCAAACGGGCCGATCGCTCAATGATAGGCTAAAAGAACATAAATATTCAATTTTACACAATCAGAGAAAGACGGGCTTTGCCGAACATTGTATAGACCAAAACCATTTTTTTAACATTAATAATACCAAATTAATACATAGCTGCAATAAAAGCAGGCTGTTAAATTACCTGGAAATTTTCGAAATTAAAAAAGCCATATACGACGGCAAAAACCTAACAAACACCCAGCTAGACTTCGGAAATACTCCAATTATTGATAGTGTAATAAATTTAACGAGATGAAAAAACCGACTTCCATTAGACAGCACTTTGAAACTTTAGTTTAGTTTATACATAACTCTCTTTGAGAATGGTCGCGAGGCCGAAACATGTTAGAGAATATCTTGAATATATCGTGAAACAAATACCAAGTGTTTTAATTATTATCAATATTAATATATTTAATCTGCAACAAAATATGGGATCAAGGTGTATGACCACAGGACTGGAGCATATCAACACTTCATACCGCTCCACAAGAAAAGTTCAACTAGAAAATGTGAGAATTACCGCACTATATTATCTGATGAAAGTAAAGTCCTACTGAATACTATAAATGAAGGTATGAAACTCTTCACTAGCAAGTAGCTTTCGGTGGTACAAGCTGGTTTTGTTAAAAGTTAAAGGTTTTAGTTAAAGGTAGAGGTAGAGATTTTGTTAAAGGGGGCAGATTATCAATTTACGTCAGCTGATAGAGAAAGCACGTGAGTTCAACACCATTTTGTCTTTGCGCTTCATAGATTACAAAAAAAAAACCTTTGACTGCAAATTGTGCTCTAAATTGTAGCATGTTCTGGAAGAAATGGAAGTATAATTTCTTGTCTCGCTGATAAAAAGCCTTTACGAAAACAGCCTGGCAAAATTTAAAATTGATGGCGAGTTATCATGATCCTTTAACGTTGGCAAGGGCGTCAAATAACTGGGAAGGGGGATTTATTGTAATCAGTAATCTTCGTTTTGCAGAAGACACCACATTAATGGCAAGTAGTGTACAGAAGATTACCGAAATATCAAAACGTCTGCAGGATGAGAATCAAAAACTGGATCTGGAAAAAAACTGATTGAAAACTTTGACTGAAAGATAGAAGAGGCAATTTATTTAATGTAAGTTTAGATAGTGACCGTATTGACAACAACATCCAGTTCACAGAAAAGGAACCACCAATATTCAGGAGTGAAATAGAAAGAGTGACTCGACTTTAAAATCACAAAGCACCAGATAATGATGGAATATCTGGTGGAATGATTAAGTAGATGGACAAGAAAGACATTAAAAAATATTATTATATTTAATCTGCAACAAAATATGGGATCAAGGTGTATGGCCACAGGACTGGAGCATATCAACACTTCATACCGCTCCACAAGAAAAGTTCAACTAGAAAATGTGAGAATTACCGCACTATATTATCTGATGAAAGTAAAGTCCTACTGAATACTATAAATGAAGGTATGAAACTCTTCACTAGCAAGTAGCTTTCGGTGGTACAAGCTGGTTTTGTTAAAAGTTAAAGGTTTTAGTTAAAGGTAGAGGTAGAGATTTTGTTAAAGGGAGCAGATTATCAATTTACGTCAGCTGATAGAGAAAGCACGTGAGTTCAACACCCTTTTGTCTTTGCGCTTCATAGATTACAAAAAAAAACCTTTGACTGCAAATTGTGCTCTAAATTGTAGCATGTTCTGGAAGAAATGGAAGTATAATTTTTTGTCTCGCTGATAAAAAGCCTTTACGAAAACAGCCTGGCAAAATGTAAAATTGATGGCGAGTTATCATGATCCTTTAACGTTGGCAAGGGCGTCAAATAACTGGGAAGGGGGATTTATTGTAATCAGTAATCTTCGTTTTGCAGAAGACACCACATTAATGGCAAGTAGTGTACAGGAGATTACCGAAATATCAAAACGTCTGCAGGATGAGAATCAAAAACTGGATCTGGAAAAAAACTGATTGAAAACTTTGACTGAAAGATAGAAGAGGCAATTTATTTAATGTAAGTTTAGATAGTGACCGTACTGACAACAACATCCAGTTCACAGAAAAGGAACCACCAATATTCAGGAGTGAAATAGAAAGAGTGACTCGACTTTAAAATCACAAAGCACCAGATAATGATGGAATATCTGGTGAAATGATTAAGTAGATGGACAAGAAAGACATTAAAAAATATTATTATATTTAATCTGCAACAAAATATGGGATCAAGGTGTATGGCCACAGGACTGGAGCATATCAACACTTCATACCGCTCCACAAGAAAAGTTCAACTAGAAAATGTGAGAATTACCGCACTATATTATCTGATGAAAGTAAAGTCCTACTGAATACTATAAATGAAGGTATGAAACTCTTCACTAGCAATTAGCTTTCGGTGGTACAAGCTGGTTTTGTTAAAAGTTAAAGGTTTTAGTTAAAGGTAGAGGTAGAGATTTTGTTAAAGGGGGCAGATTATCAGTTTACGTCAGCTGATAGAGAAAGCACGTGAGTTCAACACCCTTTTGTCTTTGCGCTTCATAGATTACAAAAAAAAAACCTTTGACTGCAAATTGTGCTCTAAATTGTAGCATGTTCTGGAAGAAATGGAAGTATAATTTCTTGTCTCGCTGATAAAAAGCCTTTACGAAAACAGCCTGGCAAAATTTAAAATTGATGGCGAGTTATCATGATCCTTTAACGTGGGCAAGAGCGTCAGATAAGGATGTATCTTATCACCTTAGTTGTTTAACATGTATGGTGAATATATCATGAGACGAGCCCTAACTAACTGGGAAGTGGGATATTTGGTTGGCGTAAGTAAAATCAGTAACCTTCGTTTTGAAGATGACACCACACTAATGGCAGATAGTGTATATGAGATTACCGAAATAACAAAACGTCTGCGGGATGAGAATCAAAAACTGGGTTTCAATGGAGGGCAAGATGTGCAATTGATTCGCAGTTAAATATTCAAAGAGTAAGCTAGTTCATGTACGTGGGCACACTAGTGGATGAGACTGGTGACTGTGGAACAGAAATAAAAAGGCGCATCATACTGGTGCGCGCTGCTATGGAGAAACTGCGGAAAATGTGGAGTGATCGTGTAATGATTCTTAACACAAAGAGAGACTGGTACATTCATTTATATTCTCGATTTTTCCTTACGGCTATGAAACTTGGACAGGGAAGACTAATGACATAAAACGTATCAACGATTGGCGGAGATGCTAAAAGACCATGCCATGGACCATGCCATGGACCGCCAGACGAACAAATTAATTTATCATCAAAAATCTAGATATAACTACTTGTGGATGAGAGAATGTTGAAAAATTTTGGCCACATCATGAGAAGAAATGAGAACAACCCGGAAAAGTTGATTGTCCCTGGCAAATTTAATGACAGGAAATCTCGAGGACGAACAGTAAAAAAATGGATCGTTCAGACAGAAATAGCGAAGGGGATCAATGTTTTCAAAGCTACCGTTACTAGGCTTCCGAATTCCCATCATCGTGCAAGCCAAAACTTACGGGTTAGATCAAGCTGCCACTGGACTTTGGACATTGCAACTCTAAATATACAGACAAAGAAAACGGATGAACGACTGTAAGAACTGTTGATCGAGCTTGACAGCATACATTGGGATAATCCCAATTAAGAGTTAATCAAACTGGAAACAATTGATTACATACTCTACACTCGAGGTGCGGAGAATGTACGATGTGGTGGAATTTGATTCCTCATTAACCCAAAGTTGAAGGACAGTGTCGTAAAATTTGTGGGTACATCTGACCGACTGGCTCAATGCGTCCTTTTTTTTTCACGACGTTTCAAATAGTCCAAGTTTATGCACCAACTATAAGCTACGATGATGAGGAAAGTATTTTATATTGATGTGGCCCAACTTCTAGACAACGAGAAATGCAGGTACAAAAGCCTGATAAGTGACTTTAATTTGATAGAATTGGAAAAGCAAGAACTGGTGAAACCGCAACTGGCCTATATGGAAGTGGTGAGCGGGACAATAGAGGTGACAGACAGGTTGATTTTGCTGAAGGATAAGAACTGTGCATAATGAATTCGTTTTATAAGAAAAAACTCAGAAGAAAATGGACATGGATGTCCATCTGGCCCCACATGTGAAATTGACTACATCACGTCAAACAGTAAAATAATATTTAGCAATTGTGCTGTCCTTAACCGTTTTAATGTTGTGTTGGAAGTGACCATAGAATGGTACGAGGAAAGGTTAGAATAAATTGTTGAACAAAACGTAAACATAAAAGAATGGTAAGATCGAAGAAGGGCAAAGTGAATTCTGGAAAGCTGCGGCAGAGGGGCAGCGATTTTGAGATTGCTTTGTCGAACCGCTTTACTGTGTTGTAAGACCCAGAAGACATTGAAGTAACAGATTAGTACGAAAAAATCATCGACAATGTGCTTGAAACAGCTGCTGCAGTAACACCAGCAGGAAAAAGTTTCAAACCGTTAAACATATCCAATGAGACTATTGATTTAATGAAGTTCTCCGCTGTTTCTTCATTAAATCAATGAAGAATGCTAGGAGTTTTTTGGCAGAGTCGAGTACGTTGAGCTTTGTAAGACTATAAGAAAACGTATTCGATAGGAAACGCGTCGGTTCAACACACAGCTAGTGCAAAAAACACTAAAAGAAAACAAGGGAATAAACAAAGGTAAACACAAACTGAGAAATAAAAGGACACACATGTTTGCCTTAATGCGTGAGGATGGCACAGTGTGTAGGGAGCGTACGGAATTGTTAGAGGTTATCAGAAGATTTTATTCAAAGTTATATGAAAATTAGAACCAGTCAAAGGCAGCACTGTCCGGGGAAGAGCAAATGCCAGATATCCGGTTGGATGAAGTGACAAATGCCATAGAAACGACGAAGAACGGAAAAACTGAAGGAAAGGATAATGTAACGGTTGAAATGTTAAAAGCTGGTGGTCGAACTTTATATAAGACTTGCAAAATTTTACTAAAAATGCTCAAAGATCAAAGATACCAAGCCTATGGCAAACTGCTGAAGTGATTCTTCTTCTCAAGAAAGAAACACAGGAAGATTTCAAAAATACCGCCCAATAAGTCTCCTATCAGTAATATACAAAGTTTTCAACAAGATAATATCTAAAAGAACATTAAGAAAACTGAATGACGCACAACCAGGAGAGTAGGCAGGATCCAGAAGTGGATTCAGCACAATGGATCATATCCAGGTTGTTCAACAGGCCATAGAAAGGCACAATGAATACATCATGACACTGTGCTTGGCTTTTATTGACTATGAAAAGACATTTGATTTTATATGACTCAAATGATGAAGCTACAGCTACAGCAATACAAGCTACAGCTATAGTTCACATTGGTGACCTCGAAGTTAAAATCAACTTGAAGAGGTATTCCGTAATCTGGATTGGACACAGAAGGGAATAAAAATCAATGGTGTCTACCTAAGCCATTTTAGATTCGCGGATGATATCGTTCTCCTCTCACAAGATCCAGATGAGCTACCAAAACAAATACAAGAGCTGCAAAGGGTGGGAGAACCATTTGGCTTGAAAATAAATTTAAAAAAGTCAGGTTATGTTTAACAAATTTGTTGTCAAAAAAAGAATTTTTATTTTAGGAAGCGATTTAGAGGTTAGAGACAAAGGATTTCAATGGAGGGTGATACTGCCCGGGAAGTGGAACGGCGTGTTAAGTATGGCTGGCGGGCATTTGGCAGGCTCAATATAGTGTTTAAGAATAAACTCCCACTTTGTCGGAAGAGAAAGGTTTTTGATCATTGCGTGCTGTCTGTTTTAACACATGGAAGTGAAACATGGACACTCACATCACAATCAGTTCAAAAGCTTCGGGTAGCACAGAGGGGAATGGAAAGGTGTATACTTGGTATTACAAAGTGAGCCAGAAAGACCTGCATATGGATCAGAGAACAAACGGAAGTGTGTGACATCATTGGAAGGGTGAAAGAATTGAAGTGGAAGTGGGCAGGCCATATAGCGAGTCGATGCGGTGACAGATGGACAAAACCAATACTGGAATTGATACCATTTGATCATAAAAGTCCACGAAGAAGACCGACAACACGATGGATGGATGACATCATCAGGTATATTGGATCCGAATGGCAGAGGAGAGTTTAGGACCGCGCGAGGTGGAAGCTTGCTTGGGAGGCCTTCATGCTGCAGTAGATCAACAATGGCTGAATGATGATGATGATGATTTAATGGGTTTAAGAGACCCACAGAACTTCTATGAAAATGAATTTATGCAGATACCGGAGCGATAGAGAAGGGTCGAATATAGGTAGAGAAAAGAACAGTATGTACTATATTGATTAAATTTAATTTTTTTTTACTTTTCTCAAAAACATGGGACGAACTCAGGCGTGAATCCAATATATTAAAAATCTTTTATTTCATGGTAAAAACAGAACGATTTTTTTTGTCTACTCTATAAGTAGATAAAATGCTAAAAATATATGAAAACACATTAAAAAAATATTACAATATGTTAGAACCAGGAAATCAAATTTTAAATACAAAAATTTTGCAATTTTTAAACTGGTCCATTTAAATTCAAAAAGATCGTAAACATATCATAGCCGGACCCACCGCGTTTTGCAAAATGTGACAGACTCAGTATCGCGTCTGCGCTCATTGCATACCGCAAACATGGCGATCATCACAGCCTAAATACTATGTGCAAAAAACATTTCTTCACCCCGTTAAATAATTGATACGGTTTTCGGTTGTGGAAAGTCCGGGACCGCGTTTTGCGAACCAAAAACGGAAAACGTGAGTGAAAATTCTGGTCGTCAACAACGATCCGTTCACCAGTACCGAGTGTTTATATATACCACTTTGACATTTAAATTTTTGTCATTACTATTTACCTTTTGGATTGTTATTTTGTCGTGAAGCTCAATCCTCGCCATGTACCATCGAATAGATTTCTAAATTAAGTCTGTTTTTTATCAAATTCCAAGCTATTTACGTAAAAAACCTTGTCTTTTTGTAGAATCAAATTTTTAGGTTAGGTGGAAACTGTATTCTAGCTTTTTAGGTTTGTTTTGGTTGTTTATATACTTTATCTGCATATCAGCTACTTTTTAAACATTTATTTGTATTAGTTTTAAGTTTAGTTTATTAGGATTTTACAGCTTAAGACCATATTTTCCCAATTATGCACGAAATATCAACTATTCGTCTCTCAGGTAAGTTTTTCAAACTTGTATCTATTTTAATCAAACAACCAGGTGTTATCAATAAATAAATAGCACGGGAAGACCTTAGGGTTAGTGTTTTATAATATTTCAGATAAATATTCAGATGTTTTAATTAAATTTTTGCCAATTCTTTTGGCCGCATCATGCGAATAGAATCAACTTGACCGAGAAGCCAAAAAAGTTATTTTTAATGTTTCTGTCTTCATCGCCGGACGTACGTGTGGCGATGGCCCAGAGAGGGCGCCACCGATGACTACATTGATTATTCAGTTAATCTGTATACCAGGTGGCACGAAAGTCACTTTGAAGCACTGGATAAATGTTATAATCTCAAAGTAATAATATTTAAAAAATATTCTTGACGTCTAGCGGATTAAAAAAATCGAAAACTAAACCACAATATTAAGATTAATACATTTAATATTTACAATGGTGTAAGGGTAATTTTTTTCAACCAATTAATTCAACTGACTATTGGTTTTTTTTTATTGAATTAATTTTATTTGAGTAACGAATATATCTTTTCTGTATCCAGTCTTGATGGTGGTAGTAAAAATGAAAATGATCTAACATGCTAACTGCGGTTAATGATTCTTAATTTTTTAAGAGATAGGAAGGCGCTGGGAACAAACGTCAGTTCACAGGCTTTTTAAATTTCTAATGGTCTTTTCTAGTTTAGTCTTTTCTAGTCATTCTTTTTTTAGTCTTAATTTGAATTTCTTATGTCATTTTGTTGCTACGACAGTACTTTTCAAAATGCCATTGATTTTGAGTTCGCGTCATATTTTGTTCGTATCGTAAACATGTCGAAAGAATGAAAAAAGAAATACCCCAGTGAAAGCTGTCGTATACTTGTGGAAACTTACGGTGACCATGTCCCAACGCAACACGCTTGTTAGCGTTGGTTGAGACGATTCAAAAGTGGTGATTTCGACTTGAAAAACAAAGAACGCCCAAGTTAGCCAAAAAATTTGAAAATGCCGAATTGCAAGCATTGTTAGAAGAAGACGATACGCAAACTCAGCAACAAATGGCAGAGATGTTAAATGTTGGTCGCGGAACTAGATTTAGCATCGTCTGTATGCCATGGGAAAGATCTAGGAAAATGGGTACCGCATCAGCTGAACGACAGACAGTTGGAAAAGCGAAAAACGGTGTGCGACGTTTTGCTTTCTCGGCATGAAATATTTTTTTGCATCGGATCGTGACTGGAGACGAAAATTGGATATATTTCGAGAATCTAAAACACAGAAAATCCTGAGTTGACCCAGGACAACCATCAACATCGACCGCAAGACCGAATTGCTTTGGAAAGAAAAGTTTTGTGTACCATGAGCTTCTAAAACTAGGTGAAACAGTTAATACCCTTCGCAAACCATTAACAAATGATTAATTTGAACCTTGCATTGATCGACAAGTGACCAGAATGAATACAAAACACGGAGAAGTGATTTTTAACTCGACAACGCCCCATCACACACAGCTAAAGCGGTCAGAGACATCATTTTTGCACTTGGCTGGGAACTCTTGTCCCACCCGCCGTGCTCTCAAGACTTGTGAATCGATCACTTCTTTTTATCGATATCTTACTCACTTTCCATGAAACACTTCAACAATTACGGAGATGTCGAAAAATGGCTTGACTGGGTCATCTCAAAAGATGTACGGTTTTTTTGTATGTTGTTTTGATGTACTTTCAGTAAACTTTTTTGACCTTTCTCCCAAATTTAACGTGTTCTATTTAAGAAAAAATTAAGAATTATTAACCGCCATACTTGGAAATCGATACTTTTTTACAACCTAATTCGTGGTGTTTACTATTTGAATATTCAATTCAATTTATCACGAGTCTTTTTGGCATGTCAAAAATCCTCTTCCGGATGTTAAGCCTGATAGTAATATGTTAAGCAAGATGTAGAATCACTCAATATTATGGTGTAACATATGTATTTACATTTTTAAGGTACTTAGTTATTCACTGTTTAAAAAAATTATACCTAGAGGTTATTGCTTCAAAGTTATTTCTCGAAATAAGAGCCTCAATATATGCCCTTGTTTTCGGTGACCTCAACCTATTTTTGAGCCAGCAAAATCTACTCGTCTTTGATACCACAATGAATCTACTCTTAAAATGTCGGCATTGAGAGACCTTGGACGACCTGAGCTTCAAGACCAATATCACCCCTCCGGAACCTTTTGAAGCAGAGCCGAACAGTGCGTATTGGTTCCCTATACCTTCTGCCCCTACTTCGTAAATCTCACGAGCGGCTTCAATCTCTTTGAAGCCTTTTTTTTATATCTTTAAATTGCTTTAATTTCGTGACTTGTTTCACTCATTTCAACGTTTTTTGATAAAAACCGTCCACTGAATATTTTGCAGTGGAATAATTTTAGTAGTGAAGAAGGATTGTTGATTTATCGGAGTAAAAAGTTGATATCTAATCATCTGATTATTATTGATCATCTAATCATTATTGCTTATTGCCATACATCTTTTTGCAGGAATTCTTTGACAGCTTGCATTTTAGTTTTATCCATTTTTCTATAAACACAAACAACATTAAAAATTAAGATCGATAAACTCGAAGAGATTTACAACTAAACACCAAATAATTTTTTCTAAATTTCTAGACGAACGTTTTCTTAACCATGTTAGCATCATCAGGATATGATTCGATTTACCAGTTATAATATACATTATAATAATACTATTCAGTGAGATTGAATCACCTAATGATTCTAACATGGTTATCAAAATGCGCAGTGAGACATTTAGGAAAAGTGATTTGATGGTAAATTTGTTCGAGTTTAGTTAAAACTTTATGTTCAGTAGTAATGTTAACAAATGACAACTACTTTTTGGACTTTATAAAATGTAACGAGGAAATTTATGACTTATACATTATTCTACATTTTTGAAATTTTTTATTCGCAGAATTGACCGTCTGGGAGAGAATTTCCTGTATTATGAAGCATTTTGTCGGGGGCAACGTTACGTTTAGTGCGTGGTATGAAAAATATTGGGCCTGTTTGTTCCTGATATCCAGCAAGACAATATACACTCCAGATCAAAAATTTACGACCTCCTTTTAAACTTTGATTAAATTTTGGTTAAATTTGGTTAAATTATGATTTTTTCTAATTCGGTAAAATTGATTATATTATTCATGTTAATATACTGTACTTATATAGTACAGTACAGTTTATACTTAATAATTGTTTGCCGAAGACAAGAAGGAAACTAATAAATACAACCCAATTCTCGTGTTTACCTTATTCTACGATGTCAATTAATTCCGTTTTTACAAATTCCCTTTTCTTTTTGTTTATTGAACATTATTCAGAATCAGTTTGTGCCGCCATTATGAAAAATGGTGTGACTTGTTTTTATTTATTTTAATATATATATATATATATATATATATATATATATATATTATATATATATATATATATATATATATATATATATACAGTGCTACCCAAAAGTCAACTCACCCCCCCCTTATCTTTTGAATGGTTATACTTAAGCTAATGAAATTTGGAATGTGAAAATGACGAGACGTAAACTCCTTTTTCTAGTGAAAACTGATGATGTAATCATCATAGATGGCGTCACAGTGCCATTGTGACCAATCATTTTCAGTGGGATCCTACGGCCTCGTTTGAAAGGTCTTTAAAAGACCTATTCAACCATACTAATTTTGTTTGGGTTCAAGGTAGATTTGATGCATAAAATAAATAAATACTAAAATTTCAGATTAGCGTATAATTTACACAGATTCACCTGTCCGCCTTTGGACAATTGTTAAAAAAGTTGACGTTTTTGTAATTCTCCAACTTATTTTACTTTTTCTGCTTTTACATGGTTTCAATTTTTGAATATTTACTCGAAATCTTTTTGCACGAAACGTTTTTAGTTTCTAAATAAACGCAATGGTACGTATTAGAAGACACGGTAGGAGCTATCTTAATGCTTGGATAATGCGGAAAGAATTTTTATGTTGCGGAGCGCCTTTTTAATGACAGGTATTCCGATCGCCTTATATCGAGGACTTAATTGAAGGAGCTTTTTCATAAATTTGAAACATCAGGGAGTGTTTAAAAATGCAAAATGATTTAGAAGACCAAAAATTTTTAATGGCAAGGTAATTGACATAATTGCAGAAATGGTAGTAAACCCTGTTTGTTCTACAACCCAAGTTGCATCTACCTGTAAAGTCAGTCAAAGGACGGTGCACCGGGTGTTTCAAAAATTCATTTCACTACTATATATTAAAAATGGTGCATCAACTTTCAGATGACGACCCTGACTGAAGACTGCAATTCTGTGAAAATATGATCACCACAATTGATCTAGCGCCAGATTTAAAAACAATTTGCCTTGATGACGAAAGTACTTTCTACCTCAATGGAAATGTGAACATTCAAAATGTAAGCTACTGGAGTGATATAAATCATCACATATTTAGTAAGAAACATACACAGTTTCCAGAAAAAGTAAATGTCTGGGTAGGTATTCTGGGAAACCACATAGTTGGG
>JARFXV010001664.1:0-2500 GCA_031761425.1 Cosmopolites sordidus
GTATTTAAACGATATGCGCCCGTACGATCTTTAAGTTTTCACATTTAACGCACACGCACGCACACGTGATCTGTCTGTAACGTCGTTGTGGTTGTCGTGGTCGTTTCTGTGTGATGTGTATGATATGGACCATTAACCATATCTTCATCATAATCGATTCCGTTATGATTTTTAAACATTCGTTGCGGTTTTTGTCGTCGACGCTGTCGACTGACGACGACGACGACGACGACCGTTACCGTGACGAGAGAAACGTAATATAAAACACCGTTCGTTTGTCGACGACGACGACGACAACGATGTCGACGGTGGATAATATTTCAACGTTTCGTTTAAAAATTTCGGAATCTTGCCATTTACATTTCTTAAAATGAACGTCACCGATACGGAGAAGTATTTTATTTCTCGCATCACAAACGAGTCGGACCATTACTGCCACGCCGCAATGACGAGGTTCGCCTTGGTCGTCGTCATCGTCGTGGCGATAGTTTCCTTCTCGTTAAATGAATCGATAAAAAAGATTACCCTAAACGGTGGATCACTTGGCTCGTGGGTCGATGAAGAACGCAGCTAATTGCGCGTCAACTTGTGAACTGCAGGACACATGAACATCGACACTTCGAACGCACATTGCGGTCCTGGGATTCCATTCCCGGACCACTCCTGGCTGAGGGTCGTACCTTATTTAAAGACTGCTCGGTTTTGTCCGAAAATGACGACGACGACGACGACGATGTACCATCTGTCTGTCGCGTTGATTCGGATAATGACGACGGAGCGTGTTGGACGTCGTGACGCGAGCGCCTGTTGCCGTCGATTCGCCTTCGCGAACGCGTGGCAGGTGCGCGCGACGTCTTAAATCGTAAGGACGATCTTAATTCGCCGTTTTCATGCGAATTAAGCGAAAGTGTGCCGTGCGTGTCGCATCGCATCGTTTTCGGTCGTCGTGTCCGATAATATATATTCTTTAATTAAAGGATATGCGACGTCTGATCGTTTGTTATACGATGTCGAGGCTACTACTTATATACACGCGGCGGGCGCAGCTTTATTTACCATTATTATATTTATATATATATATATATATCTATCGACCTCAGAGCAGGTGAGACTACCCGCCGAATTTAAGCATATTACTAAGCGGAGGAAAAGAAACTAACCAGGATTCCCCTAGTAGCTGCGAGCGAACAGGGAAGAGCCCAGCACCGAATCCCGCGGCCGACACCGGGTGCCGGGAAATGTGGTGTTCGGGAGGGTCCATCATCTCGAAGTTACGCGATGCGTCCAAGTCCTTCTTGAACGGGGCCACAGCCCACAGAGGGTGCCAGGCCCGTAGTGACCATCGCTGACGGCGGGAGGATCTCTCCTTAGAGTCGGGTTGCTTGAGAGTGCAGCCCTAAGTGGGTGGTAAACTCCATCTAAGGCTAAATATGACCACGAGACCGATAGCGAACAAGTACCGTGAGGGAAAGTTGAAAAGCACTTTGAAGAGAGAGTTCAAGAGTACGTGAAACCGTTTAGGGGTAAACCTGAGAAACCCGAAAGGTCGAAGGGAGAAATTCATTCGCGGCTCGTCGTCGGCGGCCGACGATCGCGTGACGGGAGAGACGTTTTCGGACGTGTCTCTCGCACCTTTCGTCGTTCGTCGATCCGGCGACGAACGCGTGCACTTTTCTCCTGGTAGGACGTCGCGATCCGTTGGGCGTCGATCTAAGGCTCGGGGTGGAGCCCGTAAATACGGTTTCGGCCGCGCATATTTACGGACCCTCGTGTCGTCTCAACCCGATCGACTCGCTCGACGGTATACGAAAGGTTTAGGGTCGCTACCCCTTTTACGAGAGAGGAGCGTTCGACTCGGGGCAAGCGCGCCAGATGTAGTCGGCCATCGGACCTGGTGCCGGTTCCGACCTCTGGTGACTGTTGGCCTCGAAGTTCTCGAACAGACCTAGTCATCTGACCGTAGACCGATCTGCGACGCTATAGCTTTGGGTACTTTCAGGACCCGTCTTGAAACACGGACCAAGGAGTCTAGCATGTGCGCGAGTCATTGGGAATCACTAAACCTAAAGGCGCAATGAAAGTGAAAGTTCGTCTCGCACGAATCTAGGGAAGATGGGCGATCAACCCTTAAAAGTTGTCGCTTCGCATTCCCGGGGCGTCTCGTTCTCATCGCGAGAAGAGGCGCACCAAGAGCGTACACGCTGGGACCCGAAAGATGGTGAACTATGCCTGGTCAGGACGAAGTCAGGGGAAACCCTGATGGAGGTCCGTAGCGATTCTGACGTGCAAATCGATCGTCGGAACTGGGTATAGGGGCGAAAGACTAATCGAACCATCTAGTAGCTGGTTCCCTCCGAAGTTTCCCTCAGGATAGCTGGCGCTCGTCGAGCACGAGTCTCATCCGGTAAAGCGAATGATTAGAGGCATTGGGGTCGAAACGACCTCAACCTATTCTCAAACTTTAAATGGGTGAGATCTCCGGCTTGCTTAAACTGTGAAG
>JARFXV010001664.1:7500-31895 GCA_031761425.1 Cosmopolites sordidus
TTGAGTTCCCGTTTGGTTTGGGTGCTGTACATCACTGCTTACCTTAGGTTGAGGTTTCTTTGATTGATTCTGTTGATTGATTGACTTCTTGGTTCTCTGTTTTTCCACTTTGACGGGTTGGTGGCAGAGTTCCGTGATCTTCATGATTTTTCTCCCTTCACTTGGCACAATCACTTGCACTATAGCGATGGGTTTCTTGTCTTTAGTTTGCCATCTCGTTACTTTGGTTGGTTGAATCCCCATTTTCTGGAGTTCTTCAGAGATTACTTCGGTTTTAATTGTTTCTAATACGCCTTTCAACAAGACGCGTAACAATTTCTTACTGGATTTAGGTGTGTCGTATGCAAAGCTCTTGTCATCAAGCAATTTACAAACGGCTTCTCGGTCCTTCTCGGTCTTCGGGGGTATTAAAACCCCGTTAGGCCTGGTAATGGCTGGCCCGACCGCCACTTTGTTTTCTTTTAGAAGCTTCATTACTTCTAGATATTTAGCTTTATCCGTCAGGATAATAGCTATTGGTTTTTTGTTGTCAGTTTTTGGTTCTGACGCACTTACTGGTGGTATTTCCGTAGTGGACGGTGCTTTTAGCTTTTCGGTCGTTACCTTCTTGGTTTCGGCCTTTGAAGAGGAAGGAGCAGTCGGCGCTGTCTGAGGATGGCTTGCTTCAGAAGCCCGTGCTGCTGGTTGACCTTTCTTCTTCTTTGTTTTGGAGGAAACCTGCTGGAATCCTTCTTTGTCTACGGTGGCTTTTTTAGAGCCTCCTTCTAGTCCACTTCGGTCCGTCTGGGCCTTAGTGGTTTGGTGTGAGGTTGAGTTTTGTGGACCTTTGTCTTTCGAAACCGTAGGAAATGAGATCGTGCCATCCGCACTTACCCTTCCGCCGGCTTTCTTGATTTCGTTCTTCATGTAGTCGACTGCTACTTGAAGCACTGTTTTCTCCGTAAGGAGCACTAAATTGTTTGCGGTAACATCCGCTAATTGTTTATTGACACTAGATAGAGTATCTCTATGATACTCCAAACACTCAGCATGGCAGCGTACTAAATCGTCATACGTATAGCACGCTTCTTTTACCTGCTTTAGGTAATTGTTTCTGTGGTTTTTGCTCATCGCGAAGGCACTTATTCACAAATTTCACAAA
Source organism: Cosmopolites sordidus (assembly GCA_031761425.1). Classification (NCBI taxonomy): domain Eukaryota; kingdom Metazoa; phylum Arthropoda; class Insecta; order Coleoptera; family Curculionidae; genus Cosmopolites; species Cosmopolites sordidus. The sequence continues at coordinate 8,642 of JARFXV010001664.1, forward strand.
AAACACACTAAACGTTTTCTAAACGTTTACTTGCACTTAACCTCACTTTTCGGGAGCTAGAGAACACGTGTGTACTCTCCAACGTCTCGATGGGTAGTCCCATTTTTTTTGGTCAAGGTTCGCTTCATGATATTATATATCAGGAGACCAATAGAAACGCACGAACACGAATCTCTGTTCAATGGGCGGAGCGTAACTTATTCGTACGCTCTGTCACAAATACGGTGCCCTAGGACAGTGCTGAAACCAGTTCACCTTACGAGCTTGTAGTATACGTACGTTAATTCGACGAGTTTGTCAATAATGCCACCAAAAACCAGCGGTAAAGCGGCCAAGAAAGCCGGAAAGGCACAAAAAAAAAACATCTCAAAAACTGATAAAAAGAAGAAGCGTAGGAGGAAGGAGAGTTACGCCATTTACATTTACAAAGTGTTGAAACAAGTACATCCGGATACGGGAATTTCCAGCAAGGCCATGTCGATCATGAATTCTTTCGTTAATGACATTTTCGAAAGGATTGCCGCCGAAGCTTCGCGTTTGGCCCACTATAACAAGAGATCGACAATAACAAGTAGAGAAATTCAAACGGCGGTCAGATTACTTTTACCTGGAGAATTAGCCAAACACGCCGTTAGTGAAGGTACCAAAGCCGTCACCAAATACACCAGTTCCAAGTAAATACGTGAAAATTATTTCGAATGAAAGAAACAAAAACGGCTCTTTTCAGAGCCACAAATGAACGTAAAAAAAAAAAAAATATATATATATATATATAGATCTGTAACCGACTCCGAGCAAATAATAAATCTAACATGACTTAAAGAGGTCATCGTTTCTCAATCATTTTCAGTGTCGCGACCCTCTATAATACCCAAAAGTTAAAAAAAAAAAAAAAAAAAAAACCGTCGCTACCTCCATTATGTGTTCGACCGCCATATTTTTCGATCACATTGAGACCCCTCTATTGCTGAATGCAATCCCCCTACCTACATTTTCTTTTAAGGAGGCTTGGACCGACCTTAGGGTACAAACGTTCGCCTTCGCCATATTAGAGAAAATGGTGAAATTTACTTCTACCCTTTATTATAAGTATTACTAACGAGAGAAACACTGGCGCAATAGTTATTTCGAGCGAGAAAAAACATGTATTAAGGTAAAAGACTGACGTGATTATTATTTGGAATGAAAAAAAAAAAAAATACTCCAAGCTTAAATGTTTCGCCATTGGTTTACGCATCGTTTGGTATAACGAATCGAAACAACGGGCATTCATGCACGATGTATTTTCCCTTTATTATTTGTACATACTCATTTTGTTGGTTCTGAAAAGAACCGGTTTTTTGCTATATATAAAATACGCATATATATATATATATATATATATATATATATATATATATATATATATATATATATATATATATATATATATATATGTACGGATTTATATAAAATATATTTTAGGCACGTTCGCCTCGAATACGCCTGGCCAGCTGGATGTCTTTGGGCATGATGGTGACACGTTTGGCATGAATGGCACACAGATTTGTATCTTCGAAAAGACCGACCAGATAGGCTTCGCTAGCTTCTTGTAAAGCCATGACTGCAGAACTCTGGAAGCGTAAATCCGTTTTGAAATCTTGTGCGATCTCACGTACCAAACGTTGGAAGGGTAATTTTCTGATCAACAGTTCGGTGCTCTTCTGGTAACGACGGATTTCTCGCAGGGCGACGGTACCTGGCCTGTAACGGTGAGGTTTCTTCACCCCGCCGGTTGCGGGGGCACTCTTTCTTGCCGCCTTGGTCGCCAATTGTTTCCTAGGAGCTTTGCCACCGGTCGATTTGCGTGCGGTTTGCTTCGTACGGGCCATCTCTTCTCGGACTATTACAATTACAGACGGACGTATAAGAACACAACGGTTAAATCACAGAGGTCGACAACGACACGCCCCAGCCGAATGACAATTAAAAAAAATCTCTCGAATTTGTTATACCCTCTCCTACGTTGCAGGCCATTGGCCCGGTAACGAACGATGGGCGGGGCCTCCCCGGAAACCCATATATAAGTTTAAGAAATTAAATGTGTTTCGTTGATTCGACGCGAAGACCGTTTGACTAACAAGTATTTGAGAAAAAAAAAAAAAATGACCGGAAGAGGCAAAGGCGGAAAGGGTTTGGGAAAAGGAGGCGCCAAACGTCATCGTAAAGTGCTACGTGATAATATTCAAGGCATCACCAAACCCGCCATTCGAAGATTAGCCCGACGTGGTGGCGTCAAACGTATATCGGGTTTGATATACGAAGAAACCAGAGGTGTATTGAAAGTGTTCCTCGAGAACGTTATCAGGGATGCCGTAACATATACGGAACACGCCAAGAGGAAAACGGTCACCGCCATGGATGTGGTGTATGCCTTGAAACGTCAAGGACGTACTCTCTACGGTTTCGGCGGTTAAGTTGCAGATAAATTATTTGACGTTTTAAAATATCTAAAAAACGAAATCCAGACACAAAAAAAAAACGGTTCTTTTCAGGACCACAAAATAACATTCTAAATTATAAAAAAAAATAGAGAGAGAACATTGTCGATAACGAAAGTGGAATTCACTTCGTTAATTGCCCGAGAGTCCATAAAACGACAATTAAAAAAAAAAAAAATAAATAACATAGACAGACATGGAGATTATGGACAACCAAGGTGGAATATCTCCCGTTAATCGGTGGAGAGTCGTTACAATAAACGTGCTTAAAATTAATTGAGGTGACATCGGTGAGAATACGACTGGACTTGGTTCACATACGTTTATTTTTACGTATTTAATCGAAATGATCGGATCGAATAATTCATGTAGCTACTGATAAGTACGGACGCCGTTTTCGCCCAAGAATCGCCATCGAGAGAACTTTCTAGCCTAACTTCTCCAATCGTTGCGATTACGGATATGTCTTTCTTTTAAATGTGCGTTCGATCTCCAGTACGTTTGATAATTGATCCTATCTTATCCGCCAATAATAAACATATTGAAATGTATTATAACGGTACGATAGTTAGCAAGGTGGTGGCCAAGACGAAGGATAAGAACGAGACTAGATTCCCTTCGATGGGAGAGAAGATCGATGGCAGGTCGCCGAAAATAGTTTTTTTTTTCCAGTAAGGTTATCTATTGCTCTACGAATCCGTGTACTTAATCGACCGGTGATATATTGGAGGTATTGGCATCGACGGGGCTATATCTTATTTATCCCATATTTATCCGAAATAATCGAAGCACATAAAATGTTTCTCTTGAAATGTCGAAATCGTAGGTTTGTCGTGGATCTTTTAATTTGATCTTGTCGACAGATCGACACGAACCGAACAGCTGCTGTATCCTGAAGGTAATGACAACGAGTCTGAATGAATTTTGTAATCTGGAATATGGCATTTATTAACGAAAAATACAAAATTAAAAAAATGTTCCAACCTCGTTAAAGGTCTCGGCTAAGCCGGAAAACGGAGCAGTGTCTACGCGTAGACGTTCAGTCCTCCGTTCGCCCCTTCGGGTAAGATAGGCCATCTGTAGGTACAAAAAAATCATTTAGTAAAACGTAATTGTCGCGCGAGCATCGTTACGGTACCGCACTTCATCGTGAGACTAAAGATTTGTCTGTTATATTTTATCAATCTTTGACGACGACGACGACGACGACAACGAGAAATGGCAGATGCAGAAGTCGGCGGTCAAGCCACGTCTCCATCTAATCAGTTAGGAACGGGTAGCGGTGGTTCAGGGGCTTCATCTGCACCTACAGCAGCAACAACGGCGGCATCGGCGACGATTTCATCGAAAAAAGAAAAAACTGCAAAAAGAAAAAATCCCAAAGCCAAAGCTACGCATCCACCCACCGCCGAAATGGTAACCAACGCCATTAAGGGTCTGAAAGAAAGGGGAGGTTCGTCGTTGAGAGCGATCAAGAAGTATATCGCCGCCAACTATAAGGTCGATGCCGAGAAAGTATCGCCTTTCATTAAGAAATATTTAAAATCGGCGGTCGTATCAGGCACCTTGGTTCAGACTAAAGGAAAGGGGGCGTCCGGTTCGTTTAAATTGGCAGCAGCGGCGTCGTCTAGTTCGTCGGTTCAAACGAAACAATCGGCGGCAAGTGTTGTTTCATCATCCTCCGTTAGTGGTGGTGGTGGTCAAAGGAAAAGAAACACTACGGCAGCAACCAAAGCAGGCGGTAAAAAGAGTCCGGCGAAGAGAACGACGACGACGACGACGACGGCAGAAAAAAAAAAGACAGTCAAAAAGGCCACCGGGAAACCAAAGAAAGTTGCCGCCGCCGAGAAGAAGGTATCGGTGAAGAAGGCCGTCGAAAAGAAAATGGGAAAATCGGCTAGTTCGGGATCTTCGGCGATAACAGTTGGCGCCGCCGCCGCCGCCGCCGCCACGGTGCCATCGAAGGCAAAATCACCGTCGAAAGCGAAGAAATCAAACAAAGCTGGCCCTACCAAGAAACCTAAGGCTCCCAAACCGAAAAGTGCCAAGTCTCCAGCCGCAACCGGAGGCAAAGCGAAGAAAGCAGCTTCCCCAAAAAAGAAGAAGTAAACGGTTCTCTCCTTTGTGGTTTCATCATAATCTCGATCAAGAGGTATGAAGAAATCGAATGTGCACAACACAGATTGTTGACTACAACGACCGTCTCGTATTAACCACCTCCATCATCATCATCATCATCATCCGGAGAAGACGTAGAAAACCTGCACGTTTACAAAAGCTTTACGGTTTTCAAAAATCGGTTCTTTTTAGAACCACAACATTTAATGTCACTGAAAAAAAATTAAGAATAAACATCCCTTAAGTCATGATACTGATATATATATATATATATATATATATATATATATATATATATATATATATATATATATATATATATATATATATATATATATATATATCTATATATACATATAATATATATATATATATATATATATATATATATATATATATATATATATATATATATATATATATATATATATATATATATATATATATATATCCGAAAGGTAATATTAAATCGATACTACTAACTATTTGAAAAGGTTACCACCGAACGATGCCCGCGAGGATTTTATGCCGATTTAAGTCCCTCCATTTGTAGCGGTTTTTTTTTGCGTTTCTCAGGTGTTTTTAACGTTTCCCAGTCACGTAATTCTCGATTCATATCGATAAAACGCTAAGGAGATCATGAGGTATTTTTTTTATTGATAATGCTATTGTCTTATGCCTGTCAGGCATTTCATTTAACTTTAATTGATGTACATACTTAAAGTATATCTATAGATCATGCAACTGTATAAGGAATACGTATCGATAGTATTTTTTTTTTCATTCCAAAGATGTTTTGTTGGTCCTGAAAAGGACCGATATTTCGAATCAGGTAAAGATCCATCGTGCAGGGATGCAGCAATCCGTTTTAATATTTTATTTCGTTTTACTGTCGGTCTTCTTTGGCAATAGCACGGCCTGAATGTTAGGCAAAACACCCCCTTGTGCGATGGTCACGCCGGACAATAGTTTGTTCAATTCTTCGTCATTTCGAATGGCTAATTGTAAATGTCGTGGTATAATCCTCGTCTTTTTGTTATCTCTGGCGGCATTTCCCGCCAATTCCAATACTTCGGCGGCTAGATATTCCATCACCGCGGCCAAATATACCGGTGCTCCGGCACCGACACGTTCCGCGTAATTTCCTTTTCTCAACAATCTGTGAATACGACCGACAGGAAACTGCAATCCGGCACGATTCGAGCGAGACTTTGCTTTCCCTTTAACTTTGCCACCTTTTCCACGTCCGGACATGTTTGGTTATTTTATTTTGTTTTTTTAACTATAACCGTTCAGATTCGTACGACACGAACGTCGCAGAGTCATATGAGATACTGTATTATTTCTATTTTCTATTTTATTAGCCTGGTTTTTAAGTTAGCCTTTTCGGCCCTTACTTATATAGCATGAGATTGACCCAGAATGGGTTTCTAATTATTTTGAGGGTCTCTAGTTGACCCAGGAAATGTCGGAATGTTTGGTCCCGAAGGACGGAGGTCCGACTGTTCATGAAGTGGTTTTTCAATGAAGTCCAGGCGAACTTCAGGAGGTTAATTTGGAAAACCGATGAAGTCATCGGCGTTGCGGTGCTAATTTCTGCCGTTGCCGGGCCGACGCTGCGCATAGGTGCAGTCGCCGGGCCGGCACAGACAGAAACGCTAGATTGTGCGACGGCGGTAGCGGAGGCTGAGACTTACACAAGTCGGAAAACGAGAAAACTTCGTTAACCGGGTCTTGATGCCGGAGATTGGGGACGATGATATCGGAGTATTGCCCTGTGGCTAGGGCAGGAGGTCCGATAATTCGCGTAGCAGTGGATTGCTACCTCGCGAGGCTGTGAGCTTCAGCTTGGCGAGTGTGGTTTGATGGAATTGAGAGATCGGTGGCACGCAGGCCTCCCGATGGATTTGGTTATTTCTAACGTACCAAGGTGCGTCTAGGGCCACACGCAAGGATTTATTTTGGAAAATTTGAAGTTTCTTGATCAGAGTTGGACCAAGAAACCGGTAGTACGTATGGAAGCCGTACAGAACTACTGATCTGACAAGGATTTTGTAGATCATGACTTTGATTTTTGGAGCGAGGTTGCTCGTTCTGCATGAGAGCGGGTACAGCATTTTGATGATGCCGCAACCCTTGCAGATGGCTTGCTGGATTTGACTGGACCAAGAGAGATGTCGGTCGAAATGAAGACCTAAGTAGGTTGCTTTTTGCAACCATGGAATCGGAACTTTGTCCACCAGTAGCCTGTATTCTCTGATGAAGCGTTTATTAGTGAAGATGATCGCCTGAGTCTTTTTCGGATTGACTTGCAGGCGCCAGAATTTGAGCCAGTGGATAGCTGCATTAAGTTGCTTCTGGAGTTTGTTGTGAATCACAGAAGTCTGAGGAGACGCTACAAAGTAAGCTGTGTCGTCCGCGAAGAATGCGGATTTCACATCTTGTGAGCGTGGAATACCGGCCAAGTAGATATTGAACAAGGCCGGTGCCAGGGGGGAACCTTGCGGGACGCCCGCTTTTATTTGTTTTCTCGTGGAGACGGAAGAGTTTATTCGAACTTGGAAGGTTCTGTCTTCCAGGAATGAACGGATTAACAAGGTCAGATCTCGGGGAAATCCGAGAGAGATGGTTTTGTAGATGAGACCATCATGCCAGACTTTGTCGAAGGCTTTGGACAGGTCGAGAAGAACTGCTCCGAGATGCCATTTTTTCTCGAGAGCTGAATGGACTTTGCTGGCCAACCTGGCCGCTTGGTGAATGGATGAAAGACCTTTCCTGAACCCGAATTGTTCATCTGGAATGATCTTTTTGGAGTCGGTGAAGCTGTTGATACTGTATTAATCGGCATACCCCATTATATACTCAACGGACGAACCAGACGGTTAGTTGTATGGGCGGAGCTAAACGAACCCGTACGATCCGTCACAAAACGGACGAGGTTGCCCGTTCGAGAATCAGTTTACGATACGAACTTCTGCCATACGTACGTAAAATCGTTCAGTTTGTCCAACAACAATGCCACCTAAAACCAGCGGTAAGGCGGCCAAGAAAGCCGGAAAGGCTCAAAAGAACATCTCGAAAACCGATAAAAAGAAGAAGCGCAGGAGGAAGGAAAGTTACGCCATTTATATTTACAAAGTGTTGAAACAAGTCCATCCGGATACTGGAATTTCCAGCAAGGCCATGTCGATCATGAATTCTTTCGTTAATGACATTTTCGAAAGGATAGCTGCTGAAGCTTCCCGTTTGGCTCACTACAACAAAAGGTCCACAATAACAAGTAGAGAAATTCAAACGGCAGTCAGATTACTTCTGCCTGGGGAATTAGCCAAACACGCCGTTAGCGAAGGTACCAAAGCCGTCACCAAATACACCAGTTCAAAGTAAATACGTGAATGAAACAAAAGTAAGACTGGCGTCACAATTATTTCGAACGGAAGACGAAAAAAAAAAAACGGCTCTTTTCAGAGCCACAAATGTTAAAGATAATAAAAAAAAGAACGAAAAATAAACGGTCTGTAATCGACTCCGAGCAAATAATACATCTAACTTATCCTTTAGGTCTTCGGTTCCCAATCGTTTTAGAATCGTCGTCGTCGTAAGTAAGAAAACGTTGCGACCCTCTTATTTTTTGAACACTTTGAGACCCCCTATATATTTTAGTCTTGAAGAGGCATTGGACCCTATAATATGGCGAAAATTACTTATTTTCAATAGTATATGTATCACTAGCGAGAGAAAAACCGGCGCGATAAATACGTTGTCGCGATCCACTAATTGGCCAAAAAGTTAAGTAAAATATGTTGCTACACCCTTTATGCGTTGCGATCCCCCTATTTTAGAACACATTGAGATCCCCTCTATTCCTGAATGCAACCCCCCTTACATTTTCTTTTAAGGAGGCGTGGACCGTAGGGGGCAAACGCTCGCCTTCACCATATTATAGAATATGGTGAAATTTACTTATTTTCTCTATTATAAGTATCACTAACGAGGGAAAAAATGGCGTGATAATTGTTTCGAGCGAGGAAAAAAAAAACAAAAAAAAAACAATGTCAACGTAAAATTAGCGTATAATTCTGAAATAAGAAAAAGAGCAACTTGATAATTATTTCGAATCAAAAATGAAATGAAAAAAAAAACCTCCAAGCTTATGTTTCGCTTTTGCTTTAAGCATCGTTTCGTATAACGAGTCGAAACAACGGGTTTTCTTGCACGATGTTTGTTTTCCCTTTCTTATTTATACATACTCATATTGTTGGTTCTGAAAAGAACCGGTTTTTTGTTATACTTTTATGATATATACGCACACATATACATTTACATTAATTATATTTAGGCACGTTCGCCTCGAATACGCCTAGCCAGCTGGATGTCTTTGGGCATGATGGTGACACGTTTGGCATGAATGGCACACAGATTTGTATCTTCGAAAAGACCGACCAGATAGGCCTCGCTGGCTTCTTGTAAAGCCATGACTGCGGAACTCTGGAAACGTAAATCCGTTTTGAAATCTTGTGCGATTTCACGTACCAAACGTTGAAAGGGTAATTTTCTGATCAACAGTTCGGTGCTCTTCTGGTAACGACGGATTTCTCGCAGGGCGACGGTACCTGGCCTGTAACGGTGAGGTTTCTTCACCCCGCCGGTTGCGGGGGCACTCTTTCTTGCCGCCTTGGTCGCCAATTGTTTCCTAGGAGCTTTGCCACCGGTCGATTTGCGTGCGGTTTGCTTCGTACGGGCCATCTCTCTCTTTACCGAATATTACAAGTACAGTCAAAGGTACAAGAACACTAAGGTTAAATTACGGATAGGAGTCGACAACGATGAGCACTTATCGAACGACAATTACAGAATGATGATCGACGCATACCAAAATTGGTGTTTTATTCTCTCAGGCGACTCGCTAGTGGTCCGGCAACTAGCTATTGGTCGGGTCGAGAGCAATGGGCGGGACGTTCCCGAAATCTGACAAAAGTAGCATATGTGTCATGTATGCCGACAGTCGTGTTCCGTCAATCCAAAACGAGGACGTTTCATTTATAAGAATTGACCAATCGATCGTCGATTTGAATTTAAAATAATTATATAAAATTAAAAAAAAAAAAAATGACCGGAAGAGGCAAAGGCGGAAAGGGGTTGGGAAAAGGAGGCGCTAAAAGGCATCGTAAAGTGCTTCGTGATAATATTCAAGGCATCACCAAACCTGCAATTCGAAGATTGGCCCGACGTGGTGGCGTCAAGCGCATATCCGGTTTGATTTACGAAGAAACCAGAGGTGTCTTGAAAGTATTCCTCGAAAACGTAATCAGAGATGCCGTAACTTATACGGAACACGCCAAGAGGAAAACTGTCACCGCTATGGACGTCGTGTATGCCTTGAAACGTCAAGGGCGTACTCTCTACGGTTTTGGCGGTTAAATTACCCGATGTTTTGCAATATTAAAAGAAAACAAACAAAAAAACGAATTCTAGACAGACACAAAAAACCGGTTCTTTTCAGAACCACAAAAAAAAAATACTTACATAAAAAAAGGGATACATTGTCGACAACATAGGTGAAATTTTCATCATTATTTATACGATTATCTAGAAAATTTTCTCACATATAAAATAAGATAGAAAAAGGGGGGAGACGGACACATTGTGGATAAAGCAGGTGGGGATGAATTTCCATCCCTAATTTTCGGGGAAGCATTCAATTTAACGAGCGCAAAACAAATTGAAGTAACGTGGATGAGAATAAGGTATCAGAGATGCAGTAACTGAATTCCTAACACGTCAAGAGAAAAACCGTCATCGCCATGGTTGTGTATGCCTTGAATGTATGTCAGGGGCGTACTCTCTACACTATTTTGGCGGTTAGATTTACTGACGATTTGCGATATTATAAAAAAAAGAACTCCGGGCATAAAGAAAGGTTCTTTTCAAAATCCACACTCACATAGAAAAGGGAGACATTGTCTCGATAAGTAATGTCGAAATGATTGTGGCGTGTTCATATATTAAATAAGAACAGATATTTTTGATATTTTTTGAGTTTTAGATAGTGGCGAAAAACCCAAATAAAGGATAAAAAATATTGTCTCGATAAAGCGGATGGAATTTTCATCGTTAATGTTATAGTGAATGTCTATATAAAATACATTGGACACATTGTGGATGAATTCTCATCGTTAATTTTCGGAAATGCCTTAAATGAAACGAGCGTACAGCTAACGTTAATGAGAATACGGTATCAGAGATGCCGTAACTTAAACAGAACACGCCAATTGAATAACCGTCATCGCCACGGACGACGTTGTGTATGCCTTGAAACGTCAAGGGCGTACTGCTTCGGCGGTTAAATTACCTGATGTTTTACAAAAAAAAAAAAAAATAAAGGAACTCAAGACACAATAAATAAACGGCTCTTTTCAGAACTGCGGCGGCGGCGGCGGCGGCAAAAAAACATACTTAAAAAAGTGACTAATTGTCGACACAGTAGGTGGAATTTCCATCGTTAATTACACCACGACGACTATCTATAAAACTTTCTTAAATATTAAATTAGGCAGAAAGAGGGAGACAGACCGACGACGGACACATTGTAGATAAAAGAGGTGCTATGAATTCCCTTCGTTAAATTTCGGGAAAGCCTTAAAAGAAACCAACGCAGTGCTAACGTGGATGATAATAGCGTAAGTCTCTTTTTAGTATTAAATCATTTATTCGAAATGATCAAATCATATAATTCTTGCGGTGGTTATTTAGGTAGGTAGAAACGCCGTCGCCATGTTTAAAGAAATACTTAAAAAAAAAAGACAATCGCCCTCGAGATGAGGGAGGATATTCCCGTTAATTTTTCCCAACCGTTCCGATTACAGACATGCCATTTGTTCGTTCCATAATTTACGTGCTCTATTTTTTATTTTAGCGGTACGATAGTTAACTAGGCGGTGTATAAGAACGAGACTCGTTTACCTTTCAAAGGGAGAATAGAACGGTGACAGGTCATCGGGAAAAACATTTTTTCGGCAAAGTCGTTTATATATCTCGAAATCCGAATACTCCACCGATCGGTGATATATCTGAGGTATTTGTATCGCCTGGACAATCTGTAATATCTGGTTTACTTAACTGAAATAATCGAACTAATTAGAATGTTTTTCTTGAAACGTCGAGATCGTCGGTTAGTTGTGATTTTTTTAAATTGAACCTTGTCGAAGGATCGACATGAACCAAATGCCTCCGGTAGCTTCAAGGTATTGACAACGAATCAAGTTAAATATTGCAATCCGGTGAATGGCATTTACTAATGAAAAATACAAAATAAAAACTTTGTTCCGAGCTCGTTAAAGGTCCCGGCGAAGCCGGAATCAGGAGCAGTGTCGACAGTCAGACGCTCAGTCCGCCGTTCGCCCGTTTTACTTACTATGCAACTTTTTGGTGGAGCGAGTGGGCGGGCAGTACGGTTTTTCACTCCGACGAAAGACCACGTTTTAATCCTTTGTGTGTTTGTTTTTTTACAGGCTTCGAACGGCGGATGAGCTTGGATCGAACGAGATCCAGGAGCACCCAAAACAAGACGGCGGGTAAAAGACCCGCAGGCGAATGGACGATTGCAGTCGCTAAGAAGCAGACGAAAAAATCGGACACGGAAACAGAAATGGAAATGGACGCGTCTTCGCCGGCGTCCACGTCATCAAGCGAGGATTCGGTGGTGGCAACATCCCGATTCGAGACGGAGAATATATTCGCAGTTCTGAGCGAAGAAAACATTAGCCAGGTAAGTGGCAAAAACACGATCAATTACAAAGACAAAGCGACCGCCAGAACAATGGCGACAACCTCAACTAAGACTATGACGGCGCAGCCGCCTAAGAAAGTACGAATACCGCCAGTGGTAGTGACATCGAAGGTCAACTACCAGGGCTTTGTGAAAGGGCTCACGCAAGTGACCCCGAAAGACACCTTCAAAATACAGTATTTGAAGGAACACCTAAAAGTACTGCCTCAAAATATGGAGGCATTCCAAAAAATAGTAACTGAACTTAAAAATAACGGTCGGGTGAGATTCTACACTCACGCGCCGGAAGATCAGAAAATGAAAAAAGTAGTATTCAAGGGTCCGCCGAACATGGACTTAGATGAGGTTTGTGTGGCTCTGCAAGAGCACAACATCCCCGTGAAAGAAGTAATTAAAATGAAAAGTAGGTCGGGTGAGAGTCACTCGTACCTGGTGACGGTCGCGGCAAGCACAAACATCCGCGAGCTTAAACAGATCAAAGAAATCGATAGCGCGATAATACGCTGGGAGTTCTACGCACGTAAGAACGAGGTCTCCCAGTGCTATAATTGCCAACAATACGGACACGGTTCGCGATTCTGCTTTCGCAACGCGAGATGTTTGAAGTGTGGAAAAGACCACAAAACGGCCGAGTGCACTCTGCCGAAAGAATCACGTGAGGTGTGTTGCGCCAACTGCGGCGAAAAACACCTATCCAATAACAAGGGATGTAGTGCTCCTGCAGAGTACCTGGATAGGATTAACCAGAAAAGAAATGTAACAACAAAAACCAACAATAAGACAAATGCACCATTGGCGCAAATAACCCGGCCGGCACTGGTAAGGCCGGCAACGTCGTACGCGCGTGCGGCGAACCCCGGTCCGGCAACACCGGAGACGACCAGACCGGCGATCAATACTCGTCCCGTACAACAACAAGCACCGAAACAGAGGCAGCAGACCCGGACTCAGGCAGCGGCGGCGGAACAAAGACCGACGACGCAAAAAAGAAATTTAAATGATGACAGCGACATTGGCACGTTCAGCCAGTTAACTAGTCAAGTCAAGGCGCTGGATGAAGCCCATGACCTTAAAAAATTGCTAGAAATAGCAATCGAACTAAAAGAAAAACTAGACAGGTGTAACAACGCCATAGAAAAAATACTGGTAATCTCTGAGTACGTTCGATAGACGCACGAAGAATACAAAGATAATACAGTGGAATGCAAACGGCATCCACGGCAAAACGTACGAACTAAGGTACTTCATGGAACAGCATCAGCCCGAAGTGATGGCAGTTTGCGAAACAAAAGTGAAAAGCAACGGAACACCGCCAAAAATACAAGGATACAGCGTCACGTTCAAAAACAGAACAAATCAGGTAGCTCCAGGAGGAGGGGTAGCCATGTACGTAAAAAAACAAATAGAACATACAGAAATCACAGTAGAGACGGACCACATAGAAGCTGTCGGAATCAAAATAGGCGAAACAAACATCTACTGTGTGTACAACAGACCGGGTCAAAGTATAACAGAAGAAGACATGAACAAAATGGCAACAGGGCAAAAGATAATAATACTGGGAGATTTTAACGCAAGAAGTACGCGTTGGAATGACTCCATAACAAACACACAGGCGCGCGAACTGGCGAGATTCGCCGATAGACAAGGCATGGAAATAGCGGCACCCGACGAACCTACCAGAATAAGCCCCGTGACAAACCGCGGAGATACGTACCTGGACTTGGCGGTGTACAAAAACCTAGAAATCGATACGAGAGTCATAAACGACCTTTCGTCCGACCATCTGCCGGTCGAGGTGATAATAAACCAGGGATTCCGACGGCTGCCCGTGACGAGAATATACCGGGACTATAGGAAAACTAATTGGCCTGAATTTAACAAAATAATCGATCAACGAATAAAGTTGAATCGAAATATACAATCCAAAGAGGAGATTGACAAAGAAATAGAAAAACTGGAGAATGCGCTGGCCGAAGCGACAGAAGCACACGTTCCGAAAAGTCAGCCCAGAACAGGAGGGCTACCAGAAGAAATAGCAGAAGCTAAAAGAGAAAGAAATAGAGTCAGAAACAGAGTCAAAAGAAACAGAAGGCAGGAAGATATGGACGATCTGAAGTACCATAACGAATTAGTGCAAACGATGATGCTGTCCCACCAGATAAACCAGTGGCACATAAGAATCAATAAAAAACAAGCGGGGAAAGAGAACGTGTGGAAAATGATTAAGAGTAGGAAAAAGAAAGACTCAACCTACGACATACCCCCGCTGCTACTAGCAGACGGCCAAACAGCAATAACGGCCAACGCCGACAAGGCGGCCCTGATTGCCAGAACAATAGCTGAAGGTAATATCCTGACGCGAGATATGTCGGACGACGTAACAAAAGCCGAGATAAACCGTGCGTACGACGACATCGATGACGACGACGACGATGACGACGACGAAGCACCGGAAGGAACAAATCCGTCTTCGCGGCAAAAAATTAGAAAAATTATTAGTAAAATGAGGCCTTACAAGGCAGCCGGCGAGGACGGAGTGATCCCGAAGGTGCTTAAAAACCTAAACGATAAAACAGTAGAGCAGATTGGATTAATCATAAGTGCATGCATCAAGAACAGGTACTTCCCGACGACCTGGAAGAACGCAATCATCATACCGTTAGCCAAAAAGAACAAAAACCCGCGGCTACCGGGTAGCTATAGACCGATTTCACTAGTAAGTAATATAGGGAAAATTCTAGAAAAAATAATCACAGAGGGTGTCGTAAATCACATCGAAACCAACAAAGTAATAATACCCGAACAAATGGGCTTCAGAAAATTTCACTCGACAACGATGCAACTCGCGAGAATGGTTAATGAGATAATGATTAACAACAATCTCAACCGTTACACGGGAGTTGCATTGTTGGACATCGAAAAGGCTTACGACACCATCTGGAGAAAAGCCATGATATACAAATTAAAAAATACCGGGGTCAACAAAAAACTAGTGAAGTTGGTGAATAGCTACCTGGAAAATAGGACCTTCCAGGTCAAAATCGAAAGTGAAAAATCGACGCGAACCGAGCTAGAGGAAGGACTGCCGCAAGGCAGCGTTCTGTCTCCGACACTTTTCAACATTTATATTAACGATATTCCGAAAAACCGCGACACCAAACTGGCTCTGTTCGCGGACGACACGGCGATAATGGCAAAGTCATCGAAAGTCAAACAATGCGCGAAGTATCTCCAAAGGCATCTCGATGACCTGCAGAGATACTTCGAGAAATGGAAAATTAAAATTAACGCGAATAAAACGCAATTTATTATATTCACGAAACGTACAGCGAAATACGAGCCGTTGACTTTGTCAGTAGCGGGAATACCTGTTCCAGAAACGGATTACGTCCGATACCTAGGCGTCGGACTAGACAAGAAATTAACATTCAGACGGCATATCGAGGAGACGTGGAGACGCGCGAATGCCGCAAAGAAAGCGATATACCCCTACGTAATTCCGGACAATCCGCTGGATAATAAACTGAAATTACAACTTTATACGGCATACGTCAGGAGTATATTGCTTTACGCAGTCCCTGTCTGGTTCAACGCTGCGGTATCGTGGACTGAAAAAATTAGAACAATGGAGAGGAACATCTTGAGAACAATTTACGCACAAAAGAGACAAGAAACGCACACGGACGAGCTGTACGCCATGGCGGGAATCGTCCCAATATGGCAGACGGCACGCCACCGTGCGCGTATATTCTACGAAGTAAAAGTACTTGCCTCAGAGGCAACTGAAGAAATTGGCACCATAAGAGCAGAAGGTGTCCCGTCGGTAAGACGGCACAAAGTAATTACATCAGGTGTCTACTGAGTAAAGACACACCGAAACGTACATGATTTGTAAGTATGTAAACAAATCATGTACGAAACTAACACCACTAACAAAAACCGATATTTAAACATTTTTTTTACAGGAAGATTGTAACAACTGAAAATAAATGTAAATGTAAATAAAAATACCTGTTTACTAACACCACTAACACCAGTAGGAATTTTGTAAATAGTAGATAAAACTGTACAACTGTACAGGAAAACCATGTACACCAATATATATTCACCAACCATGTATAACCAACATCTAGATTAGTAGTAGATTAGTCAAGAAAAATATCTGAAAAGAGGTCTTCGACCCAAAAAAAAAAAAAAAAAAAAAAAAAAAAAAAAAAAAAAAAAAAAAAAAAAAAAAAAAAAAAAAAAAAAAAAAAAAAAAGGGGTTACGGGGTCATACCCCCAACCAAAAAGAACAATTGGTAATGTAAATACAAAACAAAAGAGGCCAACGGCCCAACCGAAGACAAAAGAGGCCAACGGCCCAAAAAACAAAAAACAACATCATCATCACCAGCCAGCCCCGACAGGACCAACAACCACCACTTCAAGAACGACCCCGGTAACGCGTCTGCCAAAAATAAAAACAGCGAAAGTGTCAAAGGTTAATGTACGACAGTTTATTGTAGGTTTAGGTAAAAATCGATAAAGAAGGGTTTCGTACCTGACGCTCGCACGTGTCTGTTGCACCAAATAATGTTTATGGACCCAGGCCAAAACAGGGTCCGTATCGGTATCGATCGACCGATAAAATCATGATACTTTTATTAAATTTTCTTTTTTTATCTGCAAGAGAGCGCGTAGTCGGGACTCGGCAGAAATTCGATGATACATTTCATTTTATGAATGGTAAAAATTATTAATTTCCTCATGATGGCCCCAAACCCAATTAGCAAATTAGCAAATTAGAGCGAGTGGGCATATTTAGTAAGACGCAACAGACGACGAAGGACGAGCAGCAATACGATTCTGTTCTTTAGCGAAACGCGATAGTAGTGAGTTCTTCGTTACATTAACATTTGACGATAACACGCGCGAGCGCGCGGCAAAATGGCAGACGCGGAAATCGCCGGTCAGGCTACATCTCCATCTAATCTGTCGGGCACAAGCGGAGGCGGTTCCGGGCCCTCGTCTGTACCGCCCGCACCGTCGTCGGCGGCGGCGGCGGCGGCATCGGCTTCATCAAAAAAGGAAAAAACCGTTAAAAGAAAAAATCCCAAAGCCAAAGCTACGCATCCACCGACGGCCGAAATGGTAACAAACGCAATTAAGGGATTGAAAGAAAGGGGCGGTTCGTCATTGAGAGCGATCAAGAAGTATATTGCCGCCAACTACAAGGTCGATGCCGAGAAAGTATCGCCTTTCATCAAGAAATATTTAAAATCGGCAGTTGCATCCGGTACCCTGGTTCAGACCAAAGGAAAAGGTGCGTCCGGTTCTTTTAAGCTGGCAGCGGCATCGTCTAGTTCGTCGGTTCAAGCGAAACAATCGGCGACGAGTGCTGCTTCTTCATCCTCTGGACAAAAGAAAAGAAATATTTCAGTGGGAGCGGCGGCGGCGGCGGCGGCGGCCAAAGGAGGTAGCAAAAAGAGTCCGACGAAAAGAACGACAGCGGCGGTGGCAGCAGCAGCAGCAGCAGCAGCAGCGACGACTGAAAAAAAGACAACCAAAAAGGCAGCAGGAAAATCGAAGAAAGCTGCGGTCGTCGTAGCCGAGAAGAAGGCTTCGGTAAAGAAAGCCGTCGAAAAGAAAACGGGAAAATCGGCTAGTTCGGGATCTTCGGCGGTAACAGTTGCCGCCGCCGCCGCTACGGTGCCATCGAAGGCGAAATCTCCGTCGAAAGCGAAGAAATCAAACAAAGCCGGCCCTACCAAGAAACCCAAGGCTCCTAAACCGAAAAGCGCTAGATCTCCAGCTGCCGCCGCCGCTGCCGGCGGGGGCAAAGCGAAGAAAGCAGCTTCCCCAAAAAAGAAGAAATAAACGAAGACCCCGATTTTCGTCGTTACATCTTAATCTTTCAAGAGGTATGAATAAATCGAATGTTCCCAATACAGATTATCGACGACCACCACCACCAAAACCATCATCTGGAATGATGATGTAGGAAAATATGTTTACGAAAGCGTAACATTTTCCAAAAAAAAAAACGGTTCTTTTCAGAACCACAACATTTATTGTTACTTGAAATTAAAAGAAATATAGAAAAAAACATCCATTTAGACAAGACGCCGAAATATATCCGAGTAGTAATTCGATATTACTAATAATAACTGATTTTGTACAATTATATATTTAAAAAAAAATAAAAAAAATTAAAAAAAAATACAAATAAAAAAATCCATCGAGACTAGAACCGGCGAATAATATATATCTGACGTCCGTTGTTCGTTTGTAACTTTAATTTTTGTTTACGGATCAATATTGTTTTTTCTTTTCATAGATATTTTGTTGGTCCTGATAAGGACCGATATTTCGAATCAGGCGAAGACCATCATCATCATCATCATCTTCAAGTAGGGATAGAGAAGTTGTTTCGATTTTACTTCGTTTTACTGTCGGTCTTTTTTGGCAATAGCACGGCCTGA
The DNA here is from genome assembly GCA_031761425.1 of Cosmopolites sordidus. Taxonomy (NCBI): domain Eukaryota; kingdom Metazoa; phylum Arthropoda; class Insecta; order Coleoptera; family Curculionidae; genus Cosmopolites; species Cosmopolites sordidus. The sequence continues at coordinate 27,496 of JARFXV010001664.1, forward strand.
ATGTTAGGTAAAACACCACCTTGTGCGATGGTCACGCCGGACAATAGTTTGTTCAATTCTTCGTCATTTCTAATGGCGAGCTGCAAATGTCGTGGGATAATTCTCGTCTTTTTGTTATCTCTGGCGGCGTTTCCGGCCAATTCCAATACTTCGGCGGCAAGATACTCCATTACCGCGGCCAAATATACCGGTGCTCCTGCACCTACGCGTTCCGCGTAATTTCCTTTCCTCAACAATCTGTGAATACGGCCGACCGGAAACTGCAATCCGGCACGATTCGAACGCGACTTGGCCTTTCCTTTAACTTTGCCTCCTTTTCCGCGTCCAGACATGCTGATTTTTTTTTGTTCTTTGCTTACAATTGATCAGATCGCACGGCACGACCGTCGTCGTAGAGTCAGATGAGAGACTATTTTCTGTCGGGATGTCCCCCCCTTCTTTCCTTCCTTTTTATATATATGCGGCGGTACAGTCTCCAATGGAATCGTAAAAATACGCCTTACGGTTAAATGGGCGGAGCATATCGTACCCGTACGCTCCAGTACAAAAAAGAAGTGAACTTTTATCGGCTCAAGGGTCAATTTATGATACGGATTTTTATTGTACCGTATGTACATTTAAAAAAAAATCGTCCTCTTTGTCCATAATGCCACCAAAAACTAGCGGGAAAGCGGCCAAAAAAGCGGGAAAGGCACAAAAAAACATCTCGAAAGGTGATAAAAAAAAGAAGCGCAGGAGGAAGGAAAGTTACGCCATTTATATTTACAAAGTGCTGAAACAGGTACATCCGGATACGGGAATTTCCAGCAAGGCCATGTCGATCATGAATTCTTTCGTTAATGACATTTTCGAGAGGATAGCGGCCGAAGCATCGCGTTTGGCTCATTACAACAAAAGATCGACCATAACCAGTAGAGAAATTCAAACGGCGGTCAGATTACTTTTACCGGGTGAATTAGCCAAACACGCCGTTAGCGAGGGGACCAAAGCCGTGACCAAATACACCAGTTCCAAGTAAAAATAGATAAACGTATCAAAGATCAGAAGCAAGAACTGGCGAGATTAATATTTCGAACGATAATAAAAAGAAAATGGCTCTTTTCAGAGCCACGAATTTTAAATATAAAAAAAAAAATATCAAGCATATCGCCTATCCGCACAGACATCTAGGTTCGAAATTAGCATTAGATGCATGAAAGTAAAATATTTTTAAACACACACACACACAAACTGAAAACCCGAATATTATTGTGGCTTAATGCCCGAGTTGAAATTAGCGGGATTTTTTTTTTCCAGCGATAACGCTCGACGCTTTTTTAGAGTGTATGTGTATAGGATGTAAATGATTATTCTCGAAAAATAAAAACTTTCGATCTATCCGAGAGTCGTCCATCTTGTACATGATATGTGCTAGCCGGGCTCTATGGTTTTGGCCGGTTTTCCCAAAATTCGTCGAAGAAAAAAGACAGCCTCCATAGGTGTCGTTGGTTTTTTAAATGTCCTTATTTTTTTTTCGCGGGAACCCTCAGGTGGTTATTGACTCTTGGTGTAACATACTTTGTTCCAAAATTTATCTGATATATATATATATATATATATATATATATATATATATATATATATATATATATATATATATATATATATATTTATTATTATTATTTACTTATGGGCCCTGGTGGACCACGCGATGTACAATTAGAGGCGTTTGTTGTTGTTAACCTTCCTTCGCACCCATACTAATTTCATTCTTTCGCTATGAGCGTTTTTCCTTTCGTCAGACCAAGTTGTTCCGGTCTTCCTACATTTTTCTCTCTGGCCAACCTTCCAAACGTTCACCTTGTGTCTGAAACAGCCTCTATCCTGAATTTCACTTTGTGTAATATTTGCTGATCTTAGGTCCTCTTTAATTGCAGCAATCCATCTAATTATTTCTACTTTAGCTCTACTCCTATCAGCAAGGGGTACGGAATCCTCAAACTTTTGTACTTCTTGATTTGTCGTTCGAGTAAACTATCTCCGATAGTTAAAACCCAATTTTACGTAACAATGATAAGTCCCCTTTTATTTATACGGTCTTACGATTTATTTTCGTTTTCTAACGCCGACGGCGGCTAAATAACTTCACAAACGTTTCAGAACAAAACCTTGCGTATGGCACTAAACGCGCCGTGGTACGTTCGAAACACTCAAATTATTATAGAGACCGGTGTACCCCCGGTCTCTAAATTCCATTCCCAAATTTACGCCAAGTTTTGCCTACAGGCAAGCTTGAGCGAAAACCCGCTAGTCCTATCTATACCGGACAACCTACCCGGATTTTCCGGGTAAAGCTAGCCAATTGCCCCAATTTGCCTTACGGGCTGCGAGCAGAAAGGAATCGAATTTTCGATTCCCGGCTCGCGTAAGACCGCTTCGACAACAGTCCCTAACCGCCGTGGCCAGGCGGTCTGAGAGATCATCTCCGATCGATCGGACCGGACCAATGGCAAAAAACCCGTCATATTGCTGATGGGGAAAAAGCAAAATTTCATTTTCCTTTTCTTTCATATTAATCTCAGAAGTTCGCCAGGATCATCTTATAGACTATCCTTTCTTATCTATGCCACTTGCTAGGCATACCCGGGTCAGATAGAGACCCTAAAAAATTAGTGCCCATATAGGGTAAAGTTGACTAGAAACGGGCAAGAGCCTTGAGGGCTAACCCAAAAGCCTGGCTAGATAAGTCGAAGTCGACTCTACTCCTATTTTCATAAAATTCGACTATTTGTCTAGTTAGCCTACTCGGATTCATCCGTTTTATGTGTCCGTAAAATTTAAGTCTTCTTTTTCTCACATATCGCTATGTATATCTGAGTATTGTTTGATCTCTTGGTATTCCCGATGTCGGTATGTTGTGGCTATTTATTTGTTTGGGGCCTAGGATTTTTCTTTCCTTCTTTTCAATGTCCTCGATGTCCCTCTTTCTATTCAAAATGAGCGTTTCTGCAGCATATAGACATTCTGGCTTAATAATTGTGTTGTAATGTCTCAGTTTTATGTTTTTAGATAGGCACTTTTTGTTATAAATATTTTGTGTAAGCCTTAATGCCGTTTCCATTTTTTGACATCTATCCTTATTGGCCGCTTTTTCCAATCCATTTTCCATGATTATTTCACCCAAATATTTGAATTGAGAGACTCGTCTGATGTTACCATATTTTGTTTTTAGAAATGGCGTTCTTAGTCTGTTGCAGGTCATGTTAGCTTATGGCGTGCTTAGTCTGTTTCCTTTAGGATTTCAATCTGTATCTGTGCCCTTAATATATCTTGAGCTAAAATTGCTAGATCATCAGCAGATGCCAGACAATCAGTATTGATGTTGGTTCTCCCCAGTTTAATGGGCTGGTCAACATTCAGGGCCAACTTATTTTTTTTCACGCCACTCCTATATTATTTTTTCTAGAACACAGTTAAATAGGAGTGGCGAGAGTCCTCCATCCCCTCGTCTCACTCCAGTTTTAATTTCGAAGGGCTCTGAGAGATGTCAACCATGAATTTTACTTTTAACCTTGTGTTAGTTAACGTTGCTTTAATAATCCCCAGCGTTTTTTCAGAGATCTGGTCCTTGTTCTTTCGGAAGATTCGGAATAAAGATTCGCGGTCAATAGAGTCTCATGCTTTTTTGAAATCCACAAATGTACAGACGAGATTTTTATTGTACAGTTCTTGATGTCTTAGAATCAACTTTAGATTCAGGATCTGTTCAGGGCTGGATCTGCCCCCCGGTCGAAAACCTGGTTGATATTCACCAATGTTAGGTTCTAACTGTCCCTGTGCTCTGTCTAGTAGACATTGAGATAGAATCTTGTAACAAACTGGGAGAAGAAATATCCCTCTATAGTTGTTTACATCCGTTCTATGTCCTTTCCTATGTAGTAGATAGATTAGAGCTTCTTTCCAATCTTCCGGAATCCGTTCGGTTCGCCTAACTTCTCGTAGAATTTTGGTTATTTCCTTGATTGTGTACCTGGGGACCAGCGGATTTCAAAAGTTCAGCAGTGATTCCATCTTCTCCAGAAGCTTTGTCATTTTTAAGCCGCTCGATTTGCCTAATTATTTCATCTTCTTTCGGTGGTAATGAATCTGGGTTTGTTTGTTTAGGGTTTAGTGTTGCCTAATTTGTTTAAGGGCTCAGGACAGTTTACTATTTGTTCTAAATATTTCGCTAGTTCTTTGCAATTGTCTTGGTTATTTAGAGCTGATTGTCCGTTTTCATTTTGGAAGCAAAGACTTTGCGGTTGATAGCCTATTAATTTAGTTTTAAATGTTTTATAAAAGTTTCGGGTGTTAGTTTTTTGGAAATCTTTTTCTATTTCAATAAGTTGATTGTTTTCATATTTTCTTTTAGTTTCTCTAAC